>CAXKVX010004392.1:0-17351 GCA_964058865.1 Eleocharis quinqueflora
CACCCAATAACTCCTGACGGTAACTATAAATCACTGCTAATTACGTCTTATCAGCAAGAACAGATAAACTGCAAAAGCGTTGCAGAACTGGAAGAACCGAAACACGCATTATCTCTGCTATCTACAAGACTGGTCCTCGGTAAAAAAAATGTAAGAATGAAATAATAACCAAATAAATGCCTTCTGCCAATACCTGAAGGATCTGCGGGTTAGACTGCACCAAAGCAAGTAAGGCTCTGAACTGCAATAAAGAAGCCCCAAGTTTTGCGAAGTTACCTACTTTTAACTACAAATTAACTGAGGTAGAAAAGGTAACATTATTTTTAAAGTCGCATAAGATACCTGAGGACTATTGCGCAGAATCTCCAAACTGCCTGCACCACCAGCATTAGCATTAGATGCCGCACTTGGAAGCTCCTGCCAGAAGTAAATACAATTAATATAGAAGAAATCCTACCTGTCAATAGAAGAAGAACAACAACAACAAAGGCTTTGTCCCAAACAAGTTGGGGTAGGCTAGAAATGAAGCTCGTATCGGGTTTCATCATAAGATTGGCTGAATTTTTACGTTGGTTCACCAAGCCTATCACAACCTGTCACTAGAAAAACAAGGATAATATGTTGTATACCGGAGGAAAAAGGTCGAGAGGATTGGCATTGGGCCCAGAAGAAGGAACAGGAGCTGCAAGAGGTTGCCCTAAATGATTAGCAGCTGCAGGAGGTGCGACACCAGTTGCACTTGCAGGTGCCTGAGCAACAGGAGCAGTGGCTTGCAGATGCTCTGGGATTCCCTGAAAAAGAACAACAAGACAAATCTTAGAAAAGGTTTCCTATACTAGTACCTGTGCTGGTACCACATGACAGGTAGTTGTACACTGGTTCTTGTAACTTCTAAGGGACTCACCGAGTACAAATACTCAACAGCTCTCTCAGGATTGTTGAAGGCAGCACGAAGAGCACGAACAACAGTGTCTCTATCCCAATTCCCACCTCCCATCTCAATCAGCTGCTGGATTGTTGCCTCCAGGTTTGTGCCCCCAACAAGTATTGATGCCGCTTGGCCATATACATCTCCCCCTTCATTCCTGAATAAAATTTATTGATTAATAACAAAGTATACAAAGGCTAAGATATTCATTTTCCATATGCTGTTTTTGATGTACAATAAAAAAGAAAGGAACTGATCTTACGATACAACAGAGACAGGTGGCTGTACAGCAGCAGTTGTAGCAGCTGGAGTTGCTGGTGCTCTGCTTACAAAAATTGATCATTTAAGTACTAGTTTAAAACAGTATGCGATATAAGACAAAGATAAAGCATTAATAGATCTGGCTGAATCACTGATTGTAGAAATATGACTCACGATTCTGTGGTTGCAGTTGTTGGAGTTGAAGTTGGAGCAGGTGGAGCCTAATAGACAGAAAAATAAACAGAAAATAAGCAACAAGGATTACTAAGTAGTTAATTACTAAATATCATAAAATACAGTCAAAAGAGATACCACATTACTTGAATTATCTTAAAAAGGGCATATTCATATATCATCTTAACAAAGACTTTTATCCCACAAGTTGGGGTAGGCTAGAAATTAAGCCCATATTGGATTTCATTTCCATAAGATTGGCTGAATTTTTTTGTTGGGTCATCAAGCCTATCACAAACCTCCTCCTATCCGGGCTTGGGACCGACTATGTAAAACATAGACGGAGTTATATATCATCTTAACACTATTTCTTTTTTTCTTTAACATAACTGGGTTCACACTGCATCCTTGGCACATATTAATCTGCTAGCATCCCTCACATTTGACTCTAACTGGGTTCATAGCACAATAAGAAAGGAATTTACTAGCAACTGTAACTCACATGTTTAGAGTTATCCTCTTTGTATTGACTTACGAGTTGGCGAATATGCAGAACAATGAATTTAATGAAACTAAATGAACTTCATTTCAGACATTTATAAAATATGGTCATTCTATCCTATCACCTTGGCAGCTTTAAATCTCATCTCAACTCCAAAGACCAGATACGTTTCCCTTCTTTTCCTTGCCTACTTTTCCTTGCCTACGTTACAGATTATTATTGACTTCTCATTATCATTTTACTCTTTTTAAAGGACAATATAATGAGAATGAACACCAGTAAGAAAAAAAAAAGAAGGATCTTATTGTCGAAAGCTTTCCCCATCTATATTAAAAACATGATTGATGCAATTGCAACAGCTAACGCATTTGGTGGTGAACTTATCGAAGATACCAGGATATAAATTTGATTAAACCAGAATTCAAAGCTTCACCTATTTGATTAAATTTAATTCTTACCGCATTTACAGGTGCCTTAGGTGGAGCAGTAGATCCACTAGAGGTTGCTTTACTCTGCATAATACATGCAAAAAACCATTTAGAAAAACCACTTGATTCTAGCACAAATATGATACACCAATACATGAATAACTACAATACTAACAATGCCTTCACTTTCTGTGGACATGTGCAAAGACACAAGCAGAAGAAAATCTAATATTTAACAATTCTCTCTAAGATGGTACTAACTTAGACAACTACATTTTCAAATTTCAACACTAATGTTACCAACATAAATAATAAAATCGAATCATTCCCTACTTAATTTTATAACAATATTCAGATATTAGCAGCTTCACTCTTTTTACTTGGTAATTGGAAATCTAAAAGACATGTCAAGGTCCCAGACTTTGTCAACCATGTCAGAAGAAAAGTCACCACCCCAATATGTTGTTCATAAGAGACGATAAGGGAGGACAAAGTTCATAACTCAACCAATTTTAAAATTAAATAAAGTTTTGAGGTTCCAATCCCTAACATCTGGTTATAGTTTACCAAATAAATTAAAGATGAACTATGAATAATAAATGCAAATTAACATTTGTAGCAATCAGAAGTGACCGAGTCTGGTATAAATACACTGTACTAACAGCTGAAACACAAGACAACAAACATACATAGCTTCAACTTTACACGTGTAAACAGGCAACAACACAAGGCAAATACTGTACTCAATTTAATGATCCTCATGAACACACTATATATGTACTCAGATAATACAAATTTTCTAACTTAAGAACCATTTTAACGAATGAAAGATGATCTAAATATAATCTAATAGTTAATGAGCCTTAATGGATCCATATTCAGCTACGGAAAAAAAATTTAAATTATGGCCAATCTAATAGGTTAACGTCAAATTAGGACTTTAACTTTAATTCGAACACTTACAACTGTTACAAAAAGGCACAAAGAATGATACCTTAGACTGCATTACAACAACAAAACTATTTTCAGCAACTTTGCTCTCTGCCAAAGTTGTATCGTCTTTCAAAATTGACCCCTGGTAGATAAGCATGAGCTGATTTGCTGGATACACACTGCTCCCTTGAATATTTTCTATTGCCCGTTTCACATCAGCAACCTGATAAAACATATTTACAACAAAAAATCAGATCAACCGAAAACATAGCACTTTTCTAACTGCTTAATCATACGGATGAAAGATTTAATACTGCGCAATTTTAAATTCCTGAAAAAAAATACTTAAATTCAGCAAAAAGAAAAGAATTGAAGAATAGATCAGAGAGGGTAAGAGAATAACCGTATCCTGGGGCTTGACATCGATCTCGAAGCTAGATCCTTTAAGCGTCTTAACAAATATCTTCATCTCTCTTTGATCTATGTACCTATCCAAAATCTGGTTGGAATTAGGGTTTTCTCTGAGCGCGAGAGAGGAGATAATGGCGCCGTCAGGGTATTTTCACAGTTCCTACTTTTCGACGCTTTTTGCTGCTTTGTTTCTACAAACGGGATCGGTGCCTGTTTCTGTTCGTCGCGACAATTTCACGTTTCGATCGTCGAACGATCGATTAAAATAAAAATAAAAGAACAGTACCGTTTGTCATAGAATCATAATAAATTTGTACAAGTAGTTTTTTTTTTAAATAAGTAAAAAGCGTTCGTCACTTCATTTTCTTAACAAAAATAAAGTATACAAATTCTTGAACACAAAATCAAAATTCAATCTCATTATTCTATCTATACCCCTACTATCTGAACCCCATGACAAAAATCATATTATCTAAAACAAAACCAGCACATTGCCTATAAGCAAATCAAACCCATCAAAAGCAAAATCGAAAAAACCCCCCTTGGTCCCTTAACTCAATCCCTATATTCCCTTGCTGCCTATAATCAACAGTAATTTGATCTTTGATCTAATATTTTCTTTTATCCCTCACTGTACCATTTGAATCTCAGCTGCATACGAACAGAAGAATGATTTAGCAGTTTAAATGTAAACAACAAGATATTCTGACAAATACACTGTATCAGCCTTATCTTGTGCCCACGCTGCTTCACCATTCCTCTTTGCTCTTCTAACATGTGCTCACTTCAGTACCAGATTTCAGACTTTTGTCTAGCCAAACTGGTATCGCTCTCTCTCCTTCATCACAACTTTGATCTAAGATTCCTGACATATATGTCGTTACCTTGCCTTTATCGTGGGCAAGGTACGAATAAAAAATTCCTTCGATCAAAACTGGAATCCAGAGTCAGAACAAACATGTTCAACCAGACTCAATCCAATCTCCTGGCTATCAAGCTTGATCACCAATTCGGGCAAGCTATCGTGATCCTATACACGATTTCTATACCAGTATTTTACTGCACCCCCTGTGATGTTTGCCAGTATCGTTACTGACAGATCAGCATCGATACTGACATTACCTGATTTGATTACCCTTGGACAGCATCGAATAATCTGACCTTCTGGATCCACGTCTGATTTCGGCTTGTTGTCGCCTCGACCTGTTATCGTGTCCTCCTCGCCACCGATCTGTTCTGAGAAGCACTTCTCGAGACCCGCCTTTATCTTGAGCTAGGGTCTCCTGCCTCTCAGTCAGACCTAGGATTCAGATTTCCCGATGACAGTCTCATCCTTGGCCTGTCGATTTCAGTAGCTTCAACTTTAGATCGCCCCGACACCTTATGCATATCAACCCTTTATCTCGCATCTATGTACCATGAGCTCATCTACCTCCCTTGTTTCGACCTGGATCACAATCTAGCCCAACCTTTAATCAAAGCTGATCTCAGAACTCACCTTCACCCGATCTGATCCGAGGGATTCGTCTCCCTAGACTTCCGAATCATTGCCTTAATCGTCTGACAAGACTCGAGGTCGTCTCATTGGTCAGATTGGAAGTATGGCTTGATCTGAGGCCATCCTGATCTCTGACGAGACTTCAATCATGTCCTCGTCGTTATATGTCTCATATCTCATCAAGCTGGAGTTCGATCATGCTCACATCATCGCTTCGCACAACCTCTCGATCTGGCTCAAAACATTCATCTATATCTCAAATTGACGGGATCAGGGATAGGCATAGGGGGAGGAGAAGAAGGAAGATGAGAGGGGGAAAGAAGAGGGAGGAGAGGGGTGGCGGGGGAGGTCGGGGGTGACCTCCCCCACCGAAGGTGGAACTACCTTTTTCTGTGTTTTCGCTCTTTCTCTCTTGAGAAAAGATTTGAAACAGGTTATCGTACAACATAGTTTTTCAGAATATTATGATATGTATGTATAATAACAGTATAAAAGAACTAGATAAGTAATTTTAGTCACGTAATTCTGATGAAAAATAATAAATAACAAAACTAACTGAAACTCTTATGTAAAATAAAACTTTGTTCATGTTCTCAAGTTCTAATTAAGTCATCAGCATCAATATTGAAGAAAAATGTATCGAAAATGACACGTTTTTTCAATGTACTATAGTAGATGGAGAACTCTAAGGATGTTTAGTACATAATTCTATTATTCATGATGTTAGCTCATGGATCGAGTCTTGGTGGGACCATTAATATGACCAAGGCAATAATACTTATCAAAATCATCTTGAATTCTTGTAGAAGCTTGTGAAATTGAAATTCTTGCAAAAAATGGTGAAAAGATCTTTTTTAGGCTGAAGTGAAAAGGTCTTGAAAAACTTGATCTTGATGAGAAATGTGAGGAATTTGGATGTTAGGTCTCGGTGAAGATTGAGTTCTAAGAAGAAAATTCGAATTCGCTCAAGATAGCAATGAATTAGGAAGAATAAGGGTTTAAATGGCAGTTTTAGCTCATCCGTTATCAGACTCGTTATAACGAGTTTTTGCATCGTTATAACGATTTTCCAAGAGTTTTGACTGTTAGAATGTGATCTTAAGGTCAAGTGCTAATGCGGAAGCGTTCTATCAATACAATTCATACTTTGGACCTTAATCACCTAGTTAAGAACATTTGTTTGGAAGAGGCCACTGTCTTGATCTGTTATCCTTTCACGGCTAATTGAGATTGGATGTTTTGTTTGTCTAGTTTTAATGGAAATTTGGTGTTGTTTGTAATATGGGTTGTTGTGATATTTGGTTGTTCTGTTTTGTTATGTTTTGTTGCTTGGGATACCTGATAATGATACTATGCTTATTGTCTTTTGATAACTGATAGGATATCGGATTTTGGTATAGTCATATAGACCATCAGTTAGTCTGTTTTGGAGTTTGGAAAACTGTGATAGATTTTATAGGAGTTAGATGATGTATTAGGGCTTTCTGTTTCAATGAAACAGGCAGGTTTTACCCTGCTTTTTCTCAAAAAAAAAAATCACCTAGTTAAAATCACAATCAAGCAACTACTAATAGTAATTGAGCAAGTCAATCAATAAAGTGCAAAAATAGTAAAAATAGAGAGTAAAGAGCAATAGATCAAGAGAGAGAGTAAGATAACACAAGAACATGCTATGTAACGTGGTTCGGCATACAAACAAACTAGGCCTACATTCACGGGACCTTGGTTCGAAAAATACATTCCAGGACCGATTCCACTAAATCACAAGTGTTTCTTACAAGATAACTAATCTTAGGTTCCTAAATCTATGCAAGAGACTACACCGCTCTATAAGGTAATCGTGTCCAATTGACAACACAATCAAGGACGAGGATGAACTACTTGACAACACAATGTAGTTCACCAAACTAAAATAATAACAAGTTGATCTCAAATTGACAATTAGATAATTAGCTATCATATACACTCTCAAGGTGTAGATACTGAAGGAGAAGACTCTTGTGCTCTTTCTGGTGCTCAATTGTATCCTTGGAAACTCGGAAAGGGCTTTCTTTTTCTTGATCTAGTCTGAATTCCCAAGGTTAAATGTATAGGTTGGGCACATCTTAAAGTCTAGAAATCTTGTTCTGCACTGCTTTCGTTACAGAATTGACCTAACCTATTACGGAACTCATTGTAATAGGTTGGTGCATTTCCCAAAATGCCCTTTAATGCATTTCCTAAAATCTTGGTCTGCACTGACGGGTTAGGAACTCATTACGACGGGTTGGCAAACCGTTGTGACGGGTCTGGAATGTGTTACCGTAACACGTGGTTCTGCCAAACTGCCAAAATCCCCTGTCTTCCAGTTTTTCACCTCTTCAACCCGTTACAGTGGATTAGTGACTCGTTGTGACGGATAGGCAACTCGTTATGACCGATAGGTAACCTATTGTGGTGGGCTCTCCATCCGTTTGTTAGATTAAACTCATCTCTTATTTGACAATTTGCAAAACAATTAAAGTACTAACCTTGCACATGAGTTTTGGTGAAGATGCAGGTTAAAACAGGTACATACCAATGTCAAACATGCTTAAACATATCATGGACAACTCAAGACATGCTCAATTCATCAAGGAAAGACTTCACTGTGCAAAACAGAGCACAACGTTATCATAACGCTCCAAGACTCGTTATAACGAGTCTTGGAGCGTTATGGTACTCTATGCTCTGTTTTGCATAGTGAAGTCTTCCCTTGATGACTTGAGCATGTATTGACTTGTCTAAGACATGTTTGAGCATGTTTGACATTGGTATGTACCTGTTTTAACCTGCATCTTCACCAAAACTCATGTGCAAGATTAATACTTTAATTGTTTTGCAAATTATCAAACAAGAGATGAGTTTAATCCAACATCTTTAAACCAGACTTTATTGTTGTTTATGTTGTTGTTGTTGTTTTATGTTTTGACTCACATTTTGAAGAAAAACAAAACAAAATGACACCCTCAGCTTTTTTTTTGAAAATTGGCGAAACATGTTGGGATATTCATGAGTCGTGATACCCTCTCAAAATGTCAAATATTTGAAGTTACTGGACCTGACTTGCTAACACATAGTAACAATATAAGTTGGGTTTTATATGCGGGGTTTAGTCATATTAAGCTGATGTGTAGTTGCTCCATTTTTTTATGTGCAGGTACTACGTACTCTTTCTAATTCACAATGATTTATGTACTTTCTATTTCTGATCCAGTTGCAAGAATAGGTAGTGAAAGCATCATCATTAAGGAGCATTTATCAAACAAAGAAATTCTCATAACTGTAATTTGATGTACAAAGAATTGCATATCAAGAGTGAATTGCTTTGATTAATTAAGTTGTTGCTCAACTTGTTTGAAATTTTGTTTCAATTTGTACTATAATTAATCACGTAATGGATATATTATTGTAAATAACCCCTAGCAACGCACAATTGGTGTAACAGTTCGTCAGATAAAGCATCACCCATTCTATCAAACGAGACCAAATTCAAGTAAATTGTTTAATGCAAACAAAAATAATCAGATCCAAAGTTAGCAAACAGAAAAAATTAGTGCATACCTTCTAAAAATTAAGTATCCAGAATCGTGTATCAAGTAGCTACATTCGTGCGTCTTCTCGGGCTAAATCGCTATGATGCACAAAATTCGTAAGTGCTCGCTTGAGAGACTGTCACCTCCTATATCCAACAAGACCAACTTCGAGTAAAAATCCGCTTAAAGAAAACAGAAATATTGAGATCCAAAATTAGTAACCAGAAAAAATTAGTGCTTACCTTCTGAAAATTGACCAAGTACCCATGATCGTGTATCAAGTAGGGATATTCGTGCATTTCTCCGGGCTAAATCGTTGTGACGCACAACAGGTGTAAGGGCTCGCTAGAGAGGACGTCACCTCCTTTATCCCACGAGACAAAATTCGAGCAAATGCACTCAAAGCAAACGAAATTATTCAGATCCAAAGTTAGCAACCAGAAACTATTAGTGCTTACCTTCTGAAAATTGGTCAAGTACCCAGGATCATGTATCAAGTAGCGACATTCGTGTGTTTCCTGGTTTAAACCGCTGCGACGCACAACAGGCGTAAGGGCTTGCTAGAGAGAGCATCACCTACTATATCCTACGAGACCAACTTCGATCAAATGCGCTCAAAGCAAACAAAAATATTCAGATCCAAAGTTAGCAACAAAACATATTAGTGTTTGCTTTCTGAAAATTGGCCAAGTATCTAGGATCATGTATTATGTAGCTTTATCAGTGCGTTCCCTCCGCTAAATCGTTGTGACGCACAACAGGCGTAAAGTTCGCTAGAGAGAGCGTCACCTCCTCTCTCCTACGAGACAAAGTTCGAGCAAATCCGCTGAGGATACCTAAAAAAATCAAGTTCAAAGTCAGCATAGGAATGCAGGAAGCAACAACCACTCACCATCTGCTTTCGTGGCGCCGCTCCGCTACTGCAAGTCATGCAATGCCGCTCCGCCACTTTACCGCTCTGCCGCTACATGCTTCACGTTGCCAGCCTCATGACGCCTCTACGCCCCGTCGCCATCCACTTTTGTGACGCTGCTCCGTCGCTGCAAGCAGCACGACGTCGCTCCGCCACTCCGCCGCTCCACGCTTCACGCTCCAAGGCGCATGACTCCGCTGCAAGCCGCAGGACGTCGCTCACCATCCGCTTTCGTGGTGCCGCTTCGTCGCTGCAAGCCGCATGAAGCTACTACTTCGCTGCAAGCCGCACGACGCCGCTCCGCCCCTATGTCGCTACACGCTTCACGCTTCACGCTCCTCACGTCGCATGACGTCGCTCCACCGCTGCAAGCCACTATGTTGTTTCACGCTTCACGCTCCTGGCCGCAGAGGATTACGTTTTAACTCCATTTATATACACATTTGTACGAATGCTAAGACCATAGACTCTTCCTAAGCCGCCCTACTAAGCGACCGTTTCGTTAAAGATCAACACTAGACCGCCAACTATATGATTCGGGAAATTTTTTTATATTATTGATATGTACCGTTGATTTTAATCCAACGTACGATCTCCTCTCTGCGGAATAAACGAGGATTTCGTTTCCCCACAATTCCACATCGCCTTTCTCTTCTTCCTCTCTTTGGTTAGGGTTTCTTTTTGTACACGAGAGCTTGCTAGAGATGTCTGGAAGAAACCGCACATCACGGCATCACGAGATGCGCGGGTTTCGCGAAGGCCCCTACTCTCGTCCGCCTCCTCGCGGCAGCGGTGGGCCTGTTCCAGTACCAGTACCAGTACCAGCGCATCCGATCGAGGAGGAGATAGCGGTGCGCCGGGAAGAGTGCCGTCGGATCCTCGCTGACAACCGTCTCATGCTGGAAGAGATCGCTTTCCTGAAGCGAGAGAACTCTATTGTCCGAGAAAAACGTGTTTTGCTTAGCGAAGTACGTGTACTATTGCGTATGAGTTCTTGTGTGATTGAGACTGAGTTTGGTTAAATTGAGGATCACTTTGATTTCCTTTTTTTTATCATAGTGGAGCTTAATTGAGGGTTTACTTGGAGTACAATTGAGGTTTATTTGAAACATAATTTGAAGTATAATTGAGACTGAGTTTGTTTCATGTTTTCTTTTTCCTGATTTCGCGATTTAGTTGTTTATGTTAGTAGTAGGGCTATACTGTTTCATACAAATAGAATTACATGAATTATAAATGAAGTTTATTTGGATGAACAGTCTGTGCCACAATTACGTGCTGCAAAGGAGTCAGAATCGCGCGAGTGGATTCAGAAAGTTTTGAAATTAGAAGGTGAGTTGCGGTCCTTGGAGCCAGTAAAGGCAGATGCAATGCGCCTCCAAGCAGATTTACGGAGAACCGAAGCATCCAAGGAGGAGATGTCAGCCAAAATTAAGGAACTAACGGGGAATCTTAAGCACCTCAAGTCTGAGAAAGAGAAAAAGGTTGCAGATGTTAAAGCAGATGTTGAAGCACGGCGTCAGGAGCTTGCTCGGGCAAGGTCTGCATTACAATTTGTGTTTGAAAAGATACATTTGGTTTTTGGTTGACTTTGCCTTACTAACTGAATAAATTTTGGTTATTTTACCGGTTAGGACGGAACTTGAATATGAAAAGAAAGCCGGTGCTGAGCTGGAGGAACAAGTGCAGGTGATGCAGCAAAACCTTGTGGGGATGGCCAGGGAATCTGAGCAGTTACGAGCGGAGCTCGTGAGGAGAACAAGGGGCCCTGGTAAGTTTGCATTTATTTTATATTTTAAACTTTTCCTTAACTTTGTGGTAATTTTGTATAATCTCAGAATTCTGATATTATAGACAGGTAGGATTAGAGTTAACTCCTGTATCATGTAAATCCCCAACATGCTGATTTGCCCATTTATGCCCCTACCACTACCATGAACTGGACCCCAGGAAATCTCACTGTTAGGGGGGTCCATTTTTCATATATGGCAGGGGCAAAAGTTGGGTCAATGTAGAGGGACTTTATATGACCCATCATACAAAATAAGACATGCTCTTAAATTTCTCATCCCCAGTTCTGTAAGAATCACCAATTGTACCTCTATGCCAACAGAGGAGAGATAATATAGGTATTGATGTTAAATTATTATTCTACAAATTATAAGCACGTTGTTAGTTGCTTTCTATTTTTTAGAAGATATGTGGATATATAGTCATGTTATTGGTGTTGTGTTTATGATGTGTTTTCAGTCTGCAAGGTTGCTCAACTGGTTATGATATTTGTCCCCCTTTATTTCTTAACATGCCAAATTTCTGATTTGTAGATTATGGGCCTTTTGGGCAATCAAGGGTGGAGATGGGCTTTTCTGAGATGTATGGGATGAATTATGGGCCTGGTAGGGACTACGGTGGTGGGCCCTGGCCATCGCATTATGATCCTCTTGGGCGCCTACCCCCACCTTAGCCAATGAGTATTTTTTTCTTAGTTTTATCTGTACTTAACATGTGCTGTAATATAACTGTGGCTTGCAAGAAACAATACTTCAGACCTTGTATTACTTTAGCTGAGCTTGTTATAATATTATTGGTGAATATGAAGGGCTGTCAATTTTTTTTTTAATGAAAAGTAACCCCGAGCATTAGAAATTGCAAACTACATGGATTATGAATGCAACAAAACAGAGGTTCATATGGTTCATTTGACTTGATGCTGATTTATGGCTCTTTATTTCTGTTTGACCTTTCATTATAGGATCACTCAAATATTTCCGATTGTATTTATGAACTATAAGAAAGGATTAGCGGTCCATTGTCACTTGCAGCCATGAGGAGAAAATGTTGAATAAAACTTTACTCTTGTTTTTACATCTTATTGATTTTCTTTTGAATCAGTTTGGAAAGTGGTGGCCGGCCAATCTGCCATGCTCACAGCATGATTGTTTCCTCTTGGGTTGTAGCCCCGGCATTGGTATGCTAACCACCATCCTTTCCAGCTGCATCTCAGGACAGTCGGCAAGCAATTCTTTGCATTACATCCAGAGTATTATTGTCCAGCTAGATAATTTTGTAACTATATAATTTTGACGTATAAAATGTACCAGCATGCATTTTTTTTAAACGTTGCTTCATGATAGATAAGGATTTTGGTAAAAGCTTTTAGAGACTGCACGCTTGGTTTCAGAACTTGGACCGTGTAGTGTTGGTCCAAGAGCGTTTCAGGATATGCTGACAAAGTATTTTCCAAACGGTTGGAGCCTTGGAGGTGTGAGATTAAGGTAAAAATATTATTGAATCTGATGCTCAATATAATGAGAGAACAAGAGGTATTTTCCAACAATCAAATTGCTTAAAATCTTATTGAATTGAAGAAAGATTTTCATACTCGTATTGTTAAGACAAATGTAAATGCTCTCACTTGTGCATTTTGTAATTATTATTGCAAAAGATGTCACATTTCATTAGAATGTAAGTTTAGGAAGGGAGACAATAAATTGAGTGTTGCTTGGATGTCTAAAGTTCAACTCTAATGACCTTGATAATTGATTAAACTCCAATACTCATATGTCATATTTTTGGAGGAAATTGACAGAAATAAAAACCGAAGACTTATAAAATTCCAACAAATGCATATATTTGTCAAGTCCTAAATTGAAAGAATGAGTTTTTGCAAAATATGAAATATTGTGTAAAAACACTAGTGCAATATTGATTAACAAGAACTTGTTACTTGGGGCTAGTAAATTGGTTTGCTTTCTTTTTGGGGTTACTTAGTGAATTGAAAATGGGTCGGGAAAGGTTGGGTCGGTCCAAATTCGTCCGTGTAAATGAGTTGGTTGGTGCATAGGTTGGTCCGTCCAACGGGTTGGCTGGGCCGGGTTTTGGGTTAAATTTTTTAGATCGGTCACAACCCATCTAAAATTCATGAGTTGGCGGACCGGCATGTTTGAGCTAGGTTAGACGGGTTCGGTTCGGGTTTGGTTGGCTGGTTTGGCCAGGTTTTTTCTTTTCTTTTTGATTTTTAATTTTTTATTTAACGGATTATTCCCGAGTTATACCAGAATTATTTTCAGGTTTGGCCAGATTTTGCACGGGTTTGCATGGGTTTTGCACGGGTTTGGGCGGGTTTGCGTGGGTTTGGGTGGGTTGGCACGAGTTTTGCACGGGCTAAATGGTGGGTTATGGCGGGTTAGACGGGTCGGATCGAGTCGAGTCGGGTCTTTTTTGGGCTAGATTTAACATGAATTTTTTCCAACAAGGATGACCGCTATCCGTCTTAAGCACCCAATTTGTTGGATCGGTCCGCATGGGTAGGGATGGCAGTTTGCCCCGCCGGCCCGTCGGCCCGCACATACCTACACGACCAAGCATCATACCCGCTCGGCCCATTGTCATGGCGGGTCGGGTAGGGCCGGGTCTATGGACGGGCCGGGCCGGGCCGGGTCATGGGTTGTGAAGTTGTACCCATGGCTACCAGTGGGCTGATTATAATACTGAATTACATTGGGTCTTAGTATATGATATGAGGCCTGAATGGATTGGGTCGATTATAATATTGTTGACTGATTAAGATATCAAATTATCAATTGATATCAATATGAAATTATAACAAATTGTACATTCAGTAATAAAAAAAATTCTTTTTTTATTTGATGTTTTGATGTTGTGATGCACTGGAGTACTAGACGGGCCTGTGCAGGTAGACCATGGGTCGGGCTATGATGCCCATGGGTAGGTCGGGCTGCCAAGTTTAAGCCCACCTCCGCTGGCCGGATATAATATTTTTTGCAGGCCGGGTAGGCCGCAGGGTAGGCAAAATACCTGCGGGTAAGGCCTATTGACATCCCTACGCATGGGTTTGCCCTCGAGTCGGGCCGATTCGATTCGTTGCATCGGGTTTCTCTGATCAGGTTGGACTCGGTCGGTTTTTGTCAAATCTCTAGGTTTAATGCATAAATTGTGGAGATCTTTATTGCAAAATCTCGATAAAATGCATAGATTGAGAGGAAGCTTTTGATAAACTTCGTAAATTGACGGGAGGTTTTATTGTCAAATAATGAGTTATTATTATGAAGTGCATGAATTAAGGAGGAACTCACTCTTTCTTAAAAACTATCCTTTTGTCGATTTCCAAAAAGGAAGAGAAAATGGGGCATTACCGGGCAAAATCTAAATTGTTCAAAAAGAAATTCAAGTTTTTCCATCATTCACTTTGATTTTGCAAATCGCCAAAAGGGAAAGATTATTGTACCAAGCAATGTCTCGAATTAGTCGATTTGCAAAATTAAACTTTGAATTTAACCTATTTCTTGTGAGTTTTTGTTTAGATTTTAATTCAATCAAAAAGGAAAAAGAAGATGCAAGAAAGGAGCTCAAGAACATCAAAGCATGAAGCTATCAAATCAAGATAAATGCTAGATTTTATTTCAAACATAAAGGAAAAAGAAGATGCAAGAAAGGAGCTCAAGAACATCATGAAGCTATCAAGTAAAGATAAATGCTAGATTATTTTATTTGTGAGTTTCTAATAATTTTAAATGAATGCAATTTAGTCATAAACAACAAGAATCAAACTTGAACCCCACAACTTTATATAAAGTTTTATTTCGACACACAACGAAGTAAAAAATCACAATGAGTTGTCCAAAGATTTACCATTTCGTTATATAACAGTCTACTTCATTACACAATGAAGTATCTGGAATGATACAAATTGGTTGTGTAACGAAGTGGAAATTACAGAGAGTTGCTAAAAAATACCCTACTTCATTACATAACAAAGTATATCATTGTGTAACGAAGTACACAATAAAATTCAAAATAACGATCATATTTAAAAAATCAACTACTTTGTTACATAATGCTGTACAACGTTGTGTAACAAAGTACAAAATAAAATTCAAAGTAACGGTCGAATTTCTAACAACTCTGTTGTACTTTTTTTCAGTACAACATTGTGTAACGGTGTAATGAAACATACTAAATTGTAAGGCTTTTCAAGCTCATTATAAAAGGGATCTCCACCTTCTCTCCATGTATTTCACATCACAAAAACCTTGTAGACTCCATTATTGAGCTCAAAATACCTTGCTTAATTCTTGCTTAAGACTCAATCTCATTGATCTAAAATTATTCTAAGCTCTTGTGAGATTGTTTAGAGATCATCACCAATATCTATTATTTATTTCCTCTTTTAACCGTTGTGCTACTTTGTTCCTTTGGCTTGGCGCTCTACCGGTGTGTGTAAACGAGGCCAAGTTCAACTCTTGTTTTCTTGGGTCTAGTCTCTAGTCGTTGAATTGTAAAGAGATAAATCCAACCTTGTATCCAATATATAGATTTAGTGAATTGGCTCGATCTTGTTACCTTGTTGGAGGTCGGGAGTCCCGGATGTAGAGTCGTTAATATTTGAACTTCATTATCATATTCGGTGTCACTTGTGTCATTGCTTTGTTTGCAATTTCTTAACTCTTCTCTCTTTACTTTTAATTGCTAAATATTTATTTGAGGAAAATTGCTTTAATTATTTACGCTTCCGCAATTAGTATTTAGCTAAGCCAAACTGATTTAACACTTCTCCATTTAATTGCTTGTGTTATAAATTTGAGAAGTGTGTTGGTTGAATTGTCTAGATCGATTCAATTGCCTAAAAAATGTCAAATTCACCAATTAGCTCTTGAAAGTTTTAAAATTGTTTAATTAGCCCCTCTTGGGTTCTACACTCTTCAACATCATGCCTAAGAGAAATGAAACAATGACAAACTACGTCAACATATGGCAAAGTCTGAGCATCAAGTGCGAGCCATCTGTCCCAGAAAATATTGGTGGTTGAGTGGGCCACTTCCTCAAAATTTTCAACATCCACACCTACCATGACCTTGCCAACATCCACACCTACCATGACCTTATACACAAAGACACTACTTGAAAAATAATCCTCCTTCGAGTAGCTTCGCCTCACAATCCTATAGAGGCAACAACAACAATCGAGTCTGGAGAGCCGACTCAAAGGTTGTGCTCACCAAGGGACCAGTTCACGATCAAATCAACAATAAAATCGAGTCGAATCCAAGAAGTCGACATATGGTGAAACCAAGGGGAAGAAGACTCTCAAAGATCTTATGAACAAGTCGTACTCATTTAAAAAGAGTGTGTACCCAAACTTTTCAACCGAGCTCTAAATTGTGGTTGAGCTTGCCTGAATGTAAAATGCCGGAAGACGTGGCCAAAAAATATGAACATTACTATTGCAAATAGCAACGAGTCCTCGGACATTCTATCGAAGATTGATACGTATACAAGGACTGGATGGAGCAAAGCTATAAAAAGGCAAAATCATGCTAAATGACAAAATGCAACAAGACCCTCTAGCCATGCATGTGTCTGAAAGTGTAAATCAAGTCTCGCAC
This sequence comes from Eleocharis quinqueflora, assembly GCA_964058865.1. NCBI lineage: Eukaryota > Viridiplantae > Streptophyta > Magnoliopsida > Poales > Cyperaceae > Eleocharis > Eleocharis quinqueflora. The sequence continues at coordinate 17,009 of CAXKVX010004392.1, forward strand.
ACAAGTGAAGCCGAGACCGAGGATGATAGTGTGGATTGGACCCTTCACCTCTTCAAAAGAACAAGAAAAATGTGGAAATCTCTCATAAACGAACAAAGTGTCAAGTGAAAAAACATTCTTATACAGAAACCACCATATGTAAAGGGGGCCCAAGAAAGAATAGGAGCGGGAAGCCCGCCAAAGAAAATACTCTCCAAGGATGCATGGAAGATCTTTAAAGCTTCGAACTGAGGCAGCTGATGCCTTTAATTCTCAAGGACTTCATTCTCGACGAAGTGTGGAAGAATATCACAAGTCAAGAAGACGGGAAACTTAACACAAAAAAAAGTTAAACATCAAATTA
>CAXKVX010004393.1:0-24375 GCA_964058865.1 Eleocharis quinqueflora
CCCACTTTTAAACTTTTTTTTTCTCCTTAAAAAGAAAAACTTTTTTTTTTTTTTGATGAAAACCCCACTTTTAAACTACACTCGTACTTCCATGTGTTCTTCCTGTATGTATGATTGGGAACGAGATCTTCTATCGCTCAGCACCGTCACTATGCGTGCTGCGCAATAAATTTCAGTCTTTAATTTGCATCAAGATTCGTGCAAGCTAAACTTTATAATATCAAACTCCTGAATCAAATCTGAGCCGTCCGTAGCTGATAACGTAGTAAATCTAAGCCGTCCGTCTGTGCTGCGCGGTAGAGGATGTGCTTCCGTATGATTGTATTCTTTGAAACAATACTCATACTTTTATGCTCTTTGTTGTATCCGTAGAATGTACATTCTACACTGTTATTATTTATTGTATCTCAACTTTTCATTATTCATGCACGCATCCCATCCTCATCTCCGGCCGTATAAATTGCATGCATCAAAATTCAAAACAAGTAAAATTCGGATTTTGCAGTCGCTGCTTTTCTGAAGAATTATATTATTACAAGCTGGAGATCCCGACCAGTGACTTGCAACAGAATGTGTCCCAAAGAATCTGAAACAGAAGATCTGAGATGTCTTGAGCCGTGCACCGGGAGCACGGAGACAGTAAACATCTTCAAAACAAAAGAAACACAAACACCGGTGAAGAAGACGCGTGTGACTCTCGCTTCTGCCACAAAGCAACCAAAGTCTTCTTCTCTCTCTTTCTATCTCTCTTGGAACGAGATCTTCTATCGCGCGGCATCGTCACTGTGCGTGCTGTATATTAAATTTCGGTTTTTAATTTACATCAAGATTCGTGCAAGTTAAATTTTATAATATCAAACTTTATGAATCAAATCTGAGCCGTTCGTAGTATATTTTGAGTATTTTATCTTTCTCAGATTCTCCCAAATTCCCAACCCCTTTAACAACAAACAAATCCATCTCCCCTTCCCCTGCCCCACTTCTCTCAACCCAGATGCTCTTTTTTACATCTCTCTCTCTCTCTCAACCTTTTCTCAACCCTCTTCTCTTTTCTCTCTTTCTCTTTCGTTCGCCCCGTTTCTCCTCCCCTTTTTCCCCAATTCGCTTATCTCCTTTCACACTTTTCTCTCCATTTTTTCTCACCAAATAGGTCATAAAAACACCCCCCTCTTAAATCCCCATCCGTGCTCACCCTTGCACCTACATTTCATTTTTCTAGAACCTTCCTTACCTAGTTTCAATCATGGATAAGAGCCAGACCGACTCGGACGAAGACCGGGCCATGGCAAGCCTCCTAGCCGCTCGCCGCAATTTAGGTTCTTGCTTGGAGAGGTCCAGCTCCATCGCGGCAGCCCTTTCCCGAGCCGGGCCTCACTTGGAAGAGATTATGCACCGCCTCCCCTCTCTCGAAGCATCTGTTCGGCCAATTCGAGCTCCTTGTGAGACCCTGATGGAGGTTGGTGGCCACATTGACCGTGCCGTGGGACCCGCTGCAGCTGTGCTCAAGGTTTTTGACGCAGTACACGGGCTCGAACGGCCTCTTCTCTTTGGCGACGGGCCTGGCGCTGATTTGCAGGGCTACTTAGACATCTTAACTCGCCTCGAGGAGGCACTCAAGTTCCTCTCTGACAACTCGGGCCTTGCTGTTGTGTGGCTGAATGATATTGTTGAATACTTGGCCGATCACTCACTAGCCGACCCCAGGTTTATTTCTCAACTTACAGACACTCTTACCTCCATTAAATCGGGTTCCGGTACCAGTACCAACCAGAACCTGCCTGAGCCACTTGATGGCGGGTTGTTGTCGGCAACACTAGACCGGCTTGAGGCAGAGTTCTGCCAGCTTTTATCAACCCACTCAAACCCTATTCCATTGCAACAACCTGAGACATCTGGAGATACTGCAATTGCCATGGCACCATCTCCACTTCCTGGACCGGTTATCCGTAATCTATCATTGATCCTTGATAGATTGGCTGCTAACAATCTCCTTGATAAATGTATGTCGGCATTTGTCGGCATACGTGGGTTGAATGTGCACAAGAGTCTTGAGGCTCTTGGAGTTGATTATTTGGACACCAACTCAGATGATGCCCAGATGCTTGGAACCCAAGTGCAGCGGTGGGGCCGACATCTTGAGTTCACAGTCAAGCACCTTCTAGAATCAGAATACAGGGCCTGCTCCGAGGTGTTTGACCGCCTTCCTGCTGACTCAGTGCCCTGTTTTGCTGATGTGGCAGCTCAGGCTGGAATTCTAGACTTCATTAAATTTGGTCGCACAGTATCCAATGCAAAGAAAGACCCCATTAAGCTCTTGCGACTGATAGAAATTTTCAACGCCCTTAGTAAGCTGAGGTTGGATTTCAATCGGCTTTTTGGGTCGAAGGCATGTGCAGATATTCAGACTCAAACCCGGGATTTGATCAAACGGGTTGTGGAAGGAGCATGCGAGATTTTTGGTGAGTTGCTTGTACAAGTAAAGCTACAGCGAAATGTTACGCCACCACCTGATGGAGGGGTCCCTCGCCTTGTCAGTTTCATCATTGAATACTGCAATAGACTTCTGTCTGATGAATACAGACCCGTTTTAACACAGATTCTGATAATTCAGAGAAGCTGGAAACAGGAAAAGTTTCATGAAAAGCTTTTAATTGATGCCATGTTGAATATAGTGAAAGAGTTGGAGCTAAATTTTGAGACCTGGTCGAAGGGATATGAAGACCCAAATTTGGCATGCCTTTTCATGACAAATACCCATTGGCATTTATTCAAGCACCTTAAGGGAACACGTCTCGGGGACCAATTGGGAGACACTTGGCTCAGACAGCATGAACAATACAAGGATTATTATGTGGCCGTGTTTTTGAGGGAAACTTGGGGTAAATTGCCGGGGCTACTTAGCAGGGAAGGGTTGATGATTTTCTCTGGTGGCCGGGCCACTGCACGGGACTTGGTCAAGAAGAGGTTGAAATCATTTAATGAGATGTTCAGTGAAATGTACCAGACGCAACTAAACTGGGTTATTTCTAACAAAGAGTTGAGGGATAAGATGTGTAATTTAGTAATACAGGCTGTTGTGCCTGTTTACAGGAGTTACATGCAAAATTATGGCCCTCTGGTTGAACAAGATGCAAGTGCGAGTAAGTATGCAAAATTTACAGCCCAAGGACTCGAGAATATGCTCGGGTCACTCTTCCAAAATAGACCCAGAAAAGCAGCTAGTTTTAATGTTAGGCACTCAAATGGTAAGGCTAGTAATGCTGGTACTGGTTTGTACCGTTCTACATCTACTGTCAAGTAGTTAAATAAAAAAGTTTGTATGGCTCCCTCCATGTGCGCTCCTCCGCATTTGCACTTTGGCACCTGAAACGCTAGTTTGTCAATTTTGCACCTGAAACGCTAGTTTGTCAATTTTAGCTTTACGTAGCAATTAGGATAGAACCAGGGTAGTAATCAAGGAAGTGCCTTATTCTTTGGAATAATTAGGATATGTGAGGCGGCAAATTGCAAAAGTTCCAGCCTATATCCTGGTGTGGAAGGACAAATTTCAGGTGCTTAATTGAAAATGCTCGAGGCAGTTGACATCAGATTCTTTGAAATTTTATTTTTTACTATTGATAATAGGTAGTTTTAAATCTCATATGGGGTAGTTTAGTATACAATTTGTTCTTGGTCAGATGATCGGCTATTGATACATGTATGAGTTATAATTTTGTACTATCTTTTATGATGAAGTAGAAATATATGGAAAAGTTTTAATTTTTTTCATTTTTGTCCTACAGGGTTAAATTTCTTATTTAATTCTTGTTGGTAATTGATAACTCATATATTGAACTTTGCAGAAACACAATAATATAAGCAAGCAAATGATTGTTTTGCATGTCCATATTAGAGCAATGGATGTGAATTAATGAAAACAGTTGAATGTTACTTTTTATGCACCTGTTTTAATTAATGCTATTCCATTTATGTTGGTCCCTCCCGAGTTATATAGTCTGATCAAGCAAGGTAGATTTCTTACATAATACCAACATGACTGTTACCAGCACCAAGCCCAAGTGGTACAATGCAAAACCTAACAGGTCTATTTTGTTCTTCACCGTCCTCATGATATTACTTGAATTATGAAAACTTGTCTACGTCATGCATTATTTTACATAACTTCATTTGTATAATAACCCAATTGGCACTATACCAAGAAGCTTTGACTTCATCTGTAGTGTCATGTTTGCCATTGTTTAATCTTCTTTTTTTCAATTTAGCTGGCATATTGTTGACCTTCATAGTTCTTATTAAGAGTATTATCTGCAACTAGTTGAACTTTGAAGGCAATTAAGACCTTGTTGCCTCTCATCCACTCCTAGGCAGAGCTGAAAAGAGAAGAAAAACACAGAACAAGCTTTCCTGGCAATTCTAGCTCCTGAATTCAGATTGGGTAACCAAGATCAGTCTTGGTTTTTAAGTTTAAACTATAATTGTGATCTATACTGTCTGTTCTAAAACAAATGGGCTGAAATTCTATGCAGTTGAAGGGGGCTGAGCCCTTTTGTCTTTTATGGGTACCAGCACACTTTTCTCCATGCATGAAGGTGACATTCTTGTCAAAGCACAGGAATTTTCTTCCAAGGATTAAAAGGCAGGGTTTGTCAAGGGTTATTTATTTTCTGAAATTTTATATGGAAGGGGAACTAGTCAGGAATCAAGTGACATACTCCAGTACCAGTGCCACAAAAATGCTGTCTTTGTCAATTCCACAATGTTTGTACCATGTTCAAATAAAATCACAGCTCCATCCAGATATTAGCTGATTGTTTCCGACCAAGGTTCCTCTTATGTTCATTTTCAAACTTTTGATCTGTGTTGTTCTTGATTAAGATTGTACACGCGTGAAAATTCTCATGCAAGCAAAACCCAGGGGTCGTTGCATTTGTGTCAGCCCCAGCTTGTGCCAATTTAATCTAAAAAATCGACACAAAACTCGAACATTGATGCAAAACCAAGAACACATCACGTCAACGGCGTGTTTTCACATTTATGATCAGCAGGGTATTTTTTTCCCAATCATTATGGATGCTCGCCGGCGGCTGCTCAGTCGCGGATGACTGACAAGCATGCTAAACTTCGGCGAGGACCGTCTGTTGGCACTGAAACAAAAATGAGAGATGTCACAGAAGATAACATTTTCAGCTTCTGAGAGTATTTCTGGAACTGAAACATCCACTTTCAGCTTTGCAGAAACCACACTGACACTGTCATCTAAATGTATTTCGGCCTTCCTTCTTCCCATAAAAGGGTTAACTATGGGCCTATTTTTCAGGGAGAAAGAAAAAAAAAAGGCTTAACTGCTTGTACTGGTAGGAAATACATTCTTCTTCCTGGTGTTATTCAGCATTTGCATTGACAATTTTAGTCTTTAGACGGCTTTCATTGCTTTTGCATAGTTCTTTACCTCTCTATATAAATAATTAACTAAATATAGATATGTAAGTATAAATATTTAGCACTAATACAATAATACAAAGTGCTAATATCAATTGAGTACTAACACATGAAAAATGGTAATACCAATATATTAAGTGTTAATATCCATATACTAAAGTGGTGATAGTTAAATATAGAAGTACAAATATTTACAATTTTTGTCAGTTCATGTTTAGATGAACGTGGACACTCAACGTTTTCTCCAAATATCCAATATTTTTAGAACTAACATTCATCCAATAAGTGGTAATAATTACTGAACGAAGTAATGATACGAAGCACACAAAATGTTAGTAATTGCATGATAAATTATTAATATTTACAATATTTTTGAGTCCATCAACAGGAAAAATATAAGTTGAACAATTGAGTACTAATATCAATAATACAAAGTGAATAGTTGAATAATAATGTACTAATACCAATAATACAAAGTGATAATGGTTGAACAATGAAAGTAGTAATAGTAACTACGTATAGTATTAATAGTTTGTGACGCGAGTGTTAATACCTATAAAACTGATGAGCAGAGAAGCGAATATACACGAAGATAAAAAATAAAAAAACAATTGAAAATTTGAAAGAAAAAATGCCAGTTGAGAGAAATTAAGTTATGGAATGTGTATAGCAAATGAAGTTGGGGGACAAAATAGGGAGATTTGTGATTGTTTGTCAAATAAATTTCCCAATCAAATCTCCAATCTGATCAAGACTTTACATTATGCAGAATTTGAACGTTCAACCATCCACTCTATAAAAGTAATAATAATAATTAAAGGAAGTAGTAATAGTAATTGATGGAAGTGCTAATTTTCAGGGGCGGATTCAGGATTCTCGCCAGGGGTTCAAAATTTACGGTTTTTTTCAGAAGTTCGAAATGATGGTCATTATAAAAAAAATTCAAATACATGATCATTTCTGAATAAAACTTAATGTTTATGATCCTTTTTTTAAAAAATTTGTAAGGCGTTCAGCTGCACTCCTAGTTAAACGTGGCTCCGCCACTGCTAATACTTATAACACTAATGTATTAATAGTGTTGAGTGGAAAAAAGAAAAGAGGTCAGGAGAAGACAATACGAGGAATTTTGACAGTTAACTGAAAAAGAAAAGTATAAATGATAATTAAGAAAATAAAATGGTCCCTGACATGGAAGGACAAATTTGAGGAATTTTCCTATGAGATAATACATATTTTATCATTATAAAAATAATTGAAAAATAATATTTTTATTTATTTTTATACAATTAAAGAAAAAAAATTGTGCCACCCAAAATCAACTCCTTCCTTATTTGCCACCAAAAACAACACTTGCTCTCTTGTTTACCATTTTTTAATTTTAAAGAAAAAAATACATCTGATGCAGCCCTCCTTTGAGTTACAGCCTCCACATCCGACTTCTTCGGCAATGGTCGAACTTCCTCCTCTAAGAATTGATTGATTTCCTCTGATGACTTCGCATCAATAATTTCGTCAATTTCATGGATGAAGATGTTTTCTTCAGGAAGGGGGGCTGCGTTACAGGCATTTTTGTCTTTAAAATAAAAAATGGTAAATAAGAGAGCAATTATTTTTTTGGCAATTAAAGGATGGGTTAATTTTGAGTGGCAAATCCACAATTTCACTAATTTTGAATGGCACAGAAAAAAATTCCCTACAATTAAACATATTTTTCTTCTGGCCGTGAGATATTCAATATTTTGTAGGAATATTTTTTTCTTTTGATATAAGAGGTTTTCGAAATTCTCGATATTTATTACTAAATGGCTCTTAACCAAATTCTCGCATTTGTGCTCATGAGGCTTGAATTCATGATATGATCAGGGGCGGAGCTACAGTTATTTTGGTGGGTCCATGGACCCACCTGAAAATTTGAATTTACTTACAATAGAATTGATTTGTAAATAAAAAAATTAAAGGGACCCATCTCAAAATTACAAATGACCCATCTGAAATATTTTCTTTCCCTGGTAGCACGCGACTCCATCCTTGCGACTCCATCTCTGGCGACGCGGCTCCATCTCTCGCGACTCCATCACTGGCGACGCGACTCTCCACGACCACAACGCTTTTAACCGACTGGCGAGTGGCGACCCGCCTGGCAAAGTACCGCTCATCTTTGCTCTCTCCGTCGCTCGCGCTTTTGCACCTCTTTCTTCGGTTGGTAATCTCTTTTCGCTTCGGTTGTCTGAATTTTAATTAAATGTGCTGGAGTGAAAGATCTACCAATAGGTAACTAACTAACCTCACGAATTCGCTAGAAGAAAGATCTCCTTTCTTACCAGATAAGGAAGTCTTGATGGGAGGGAGAACTGAAATGAAAAAAGTCGTGATTCAAGTAAATCATCTGATTGGATTGTTGAGAGATATTCCCTGAGACCAGCCGATATAGGCGATTCCTTGTCTTTTAGATCCGAGTTAGCTTATAAGAATAGCCGAAGGAAAGTATAATCCCTCCGAAAATTATTCCTTTCTCATCTTTTTCCTAAATTTCTGCTTATTATAGTTGAGGCGTAGTTTGAACTATTTCTTTTTGTCTGAATTCTGATAAGGGATAACAGCAAGTTAGCAATGGTACAACTTCGGTTGTCTGAATTCTGATGTGCTGCAAGCCTAGAATTAGTATCATCTAGCGTATAATCTCAATTGACTGAATTAGGTTTGGAATAGGCCGACTTCTTTGCTATTTTGTTTCTGATTGAGTTTGGAATAGGCTGAATTTGGTTTGGAATAACGTATAACAGCAAGCTTAACAGTAAGCTTGCTGTTATTTTGTTTTTTATTGCTGAAATTCTGAAATCAGATTTGCTAATAACAGTAAGCTTAACAGTAAGCTTGCTGATTGCTGATTGCTGATTGCTGAAAGTCTGAAATCAGATTTGTGTTTGTTTTATCAACGATATTTCTAATGAACTAATTATGCAAAATTATCAAAAGATGAAATTTCATAGGAAATTATTATAATTTTTATATTTTTGTTGTTCTGGATCTCTTATTTTGAATATTCAAAATTTTATATTGGAACTTATTATGTTTTTCAACAAATTTTTGGTGTTTCTTTTCGATCTGAAATTTATGGACCCATCTGACATGAATTTCTAGCTACGCCACTGGATATGATTGAAGCCATTCTAGTTAGTTATAACTTGAGCCGTTAGGCCATTTGCTTGTAAAAATAATAAATTAACAATTTACTACTAAGTATTATTTTGTATTATACCATCCAAATTAGCATAATTTGCACTGATACAAAATTGAATAATACTCTTATTATACTTTTCATCAACATTCTTCTTAAATATAAATATCATCCTTACACGGTTACACTTATCTTTTTGTAACTATAAAAACTGCACGCATAACAGTAGTTGGTTCTTTCCCCTCTTTATTCGTTTTGTGTATCAGCAGGACATACTATTTCTCCTAATCACACTAGCATAAAGTGGAATAGCAACAAAAATGCTATCCAAATGAATGATTGTTGATACCTATATATTTAAATAGATGACTAAAAGAGCTCTAATTTTTAGCTTCTAATAGCTAGGTGCCTTTCCTGTCTAACTGGTACATATCATCATAGCCATATTAGTTAAGACAATGCTTGTAGCCTTGTACTGTCAGTCTGTCACTGACTTTATTTAGTAAAACAAAATTAAACTTCACACCAAATTCATGTATATGCATGGATGGGGCTTGATCTTTGTGGAGTTCATAGCAAAAGCTAAAAGACAACCAAATTCAGAAAATTTCATCTATTATATTTCCAAATTGAAAGCAAAGATAGTGTTTGCATTGACAATAGATGAGAGGAGAAGCTTGAGAGCATAACTGTAATTATTAAATAAATGAATTAAGTTCTTATTAGTTATTTATAGTAGACAAAAAGTTAGGCTTCCTTTCACTATGTCAATATATATAGCTTAAATCTAAACTAGTACTAAAAGTTGCCATATTTCTTTTAAATTTGTTGGACATGGCAACTCTCAACGTTTGATTTAAATATCTTTTGAATCTTAATCTTTAATTGTTTTGTAGAGATTATATGTGGTAAGTTATTTTATACATAGTATGTAGAGAGTTATTTTGGCACATTAATTATTAATCTGCAATTTATTTAATTTTTATCATGTTATTCATTTTGTTTTCAATTCGAGCCAAAGTCCAAAAGAATATTCTAGTAATTACTAAATAATTTAAAAGAATTGCAAATTAATATTATTTCATATTCTACCATCATACAACAATTTCCTATCTGACTACAACAGAATCAAAACATGTTTAAATACTATAATCCATGCAAACAATTCTCTTTACATTGAAATTTTCTTCTGAACTGGCATGCATGTTTTTCCTTGTTTTCAGAATTGGAAAAGGATAGACACAAACTTTAAAAAGAAAAAAAAATGGTAAAATGCCACCTAATCCAATTATCTTAGAGGATTGGAGGGATAGTGTCAGATGAAGACAAGAGGAAACTTGGCACTGATTTTCTGATTAAAAAGTGGAATATAGGAAGCTAACTTGTAGCTGGTTAAAATTTCAGTAATCATTTAAATCTGGAAGTAAGCACAGTAGAAAGTACACAAAAAACAAAAAAAAAAGACATAATTTTTATTAAGAAAATGAATCAAGTTCTTTTGAGCACCTTTCACCATAAATAAATAAGCTGGAGAATTAATAAATAGAAAGAAAAAGAAAAAAATGTTTTTACTCATATGTTATTTGAGCTACTTAAAGCCTCATTTCAATCAAGCCAACAGTTATTTATTCATGTACCTTCAAATCTTCCCACTTAGTCATATAATTAAGAAATAAAAGAAGAAAAAAACAAAACAATTATTTGAAACTTATCAATGCCAGTTCGGAAAATAAGCTAAAGTATTTTATGAAGCACGGAAGTGCATATATTTTAGATTCTAATTTCAAAATATAAAGTGCAAACGATGGATTCGATCCGGCGAAATTTGTACATATTAAAAGCTACTTGATTTTTTTACTATTTTATTAGATAAGTAGAAAATTCAGTAATTTAAAGATTTACGGACTTTCAATTTAAGAAACTTTCTACTCATCCAATAAAATAAAATAATAAAAAATTCAAAAAAAATTATTGTTAAGTACAGACAACATTTTTTACGTTTGAAATCGACACTACTTGCACTTTATTTTTTGAAATTCGGATCTAAAGTATATGCACTTTTGTGCTTTATAAAGTAATTTTGCATGTGAGTGTATTTGTGTGTGTATATATATATATATTAATGAAGAAAAATAACAAGAACTAATACAAACAAGACTTTAATAGTAAAAAAAGAAGTACACGAGAAACCTTTTTACTTTCTTGAAAATAAACGAATTTGAAATCCTACACAGTTTAAATCATTTTTTTTTTATAAATAGAGCTATCTTATTAATTTCGACATCTTTTATTATAGTAAATATTTTTCAGAAAATAAAATCTGCGTCTCTTCGTATAGAAACCAGATCTATCATCTATCACCTTTTATGTAGACATTCGATTCTCACAGTTTAATTTATTAATGGGTGAGCAACTTAAAAGTAGGGCTTGTATATGAGCTGAGTTTGAGCGAGTCAGATTCAATTCAAACTCGCGCTCGTCACAATTCGAGTTGGCTCGACTCGTTACACACAACAATTTCGAGTTTTCTGAACTAACTTAAACTCAACTCACCACAACTCGAGTCGGCTCGTGACTCGAAAGCCAGCTCGAAAATTATAACATAGAGCACAAAAGACATCTTTCAGTTCTAACTTCTAGTGTTTATCAAATAAAAATATGTGTTTACTACTAATGTTTGTCAAATAAATGCAACTAAGTTCAAACAAATTCTAATAAATGCAAATAACTCAAATAGAAAATATATTTTAGTTCAAATAAGTACAAATTATCTATATATATTACAACTCACGAGTTGAACTGAACGAGTCGAGGGCAATCGAACTCAACTCGTGAGTCAATCGAGTTGGCTCAACTCGAGTTATGCCAGCTCGAGTTAGAACTGAGTTTTTCTCGAGTCGAGTTCGAGCAACTCATGAGTTACGAGTGTTTTTGCTCGGTCCTACTTAAAAGAGACCTTTTAGTAAAAAAAAAAAACATAAAAGATACCTTTTCTCAAAAAATAAAAAAATAATAAAAGAGAGCTAGGTGGGATTAGACTGCAGCATGTAACGTGCCACATAAAAAAGCAACAGACAGAGGTCCACGATTACGGATCCGAATCTGCTGCTTGTATGGGAGGCAAGCAGGTTATGTTTGTCTCGATTCGATCGTTACGAATCGATGGATCGTCACAGACGACTGTAATTTGATTCAGAGGACGGATACTATGACTGTTAAATGAGTTTTAAACGGTCCAAATCGAAACAAGCTGAAAACAAAGAGTAATTTGACAAGCAGCAGATTTGGTTCCCACGATTACGTATATTCGACAAGAGATAAAAGAGGTTCTGATGGAATAATTTGAATAAACAGCTGTTAATATAAATAAATAGGTTAGCTAATTATTGTTCAGTCGAAAATCGTCAAACTTTTTTTATTGAAAACTGTAAAATTAACATTTTCTTTTTGAAAGGTTGACACTTCAAATTTGTTCAGTCAAAAATATATATATGATTAATATTATTTTGTTTACAAATTTGACCTGTTTCTGCGTACTACAAAGTTGAAACTTTTTATCCTATATGTCAATGGGGGACAATTGTTCAGAAAAAATGTTCCTATAATTAAAAAATGTTCCTACGCTCCTATGATCGCACTGTAGAGTCGTTGGTATTTTTGACATTTAGAAGTTTTTGTATTATTAAAGTAATTTTATATAGTAATAATTCTATACAGTCCATATTGGGTTTTGCTTTTGTCCAAAAAAAAAAGTAATTTTATATAGTAATAATTCGATAATTTTAAACTTTATAGTAACATTTCGCTCATTTTCTAATTTTAAAGTGACATATAATCAATTTTCCGAAAAAAATTTAATTCCCAAAACACAATTTGTTTTTGCTCATGAACAATGCAGAACACAACATTCCTTATAGATTCCTTGGCATCGTAACAGGCAGGGGTCATAGGTAGAAGTAGAAGTAGTATTTTAATTAAAATTTTCTGTAACGAACCTTAAGTTTTTTGTTAATTAATGCATGCCTACGGGTTTCAGTTCAAAAAAAAAAAAAAAATGATTTGATACTACAAATCAAAACTGCAATCTGTCCCCCTTCCTTTTTGTAACATGCTTTTCATGCAATTAGATTTGCAAGCATGAAGTGTAGAATAGAATCAGTCACATGCTTCACCAATTGTGAAATGTACCACCATTGCTGTCAAATTTAGTAGGGGACTCGTATGAAGCACTATTGCTGAAAGCGATGCATGAGAGCTAACAAATGAGATATCTGTTTATTACGGAAAATTTTCATAGAGAGTCAAGGATCAAAAAGTTTTAACAATTAGGATCAATGACATTCTAAAAATTGCACAGAGAGTTAAAAGAGCAACTAATAGTTGCGTCCCTGAATAGATTCTGTTTTTTTTTGTTGAATTCAAGACATTCTGCAGCTACTTTTTCAAATGTGAGTCATACCTCTTAGGGGCGCAAGTAATAGTTGCGTCTCTAAGTCATAATGCAAAATTTTTTGCGTATAGTATTAATAAACATAACTTAGTAAAAAAATTGTCAGCAACACTTAGGGACGCAACTATTACTTGTGCCCCTAAATGTAGGCCCACATCTGAAAAAACAGCTACAAAATGTCTTGAATTCAGCAAAAAAAATCGAACTTCTTAAGGGCGCAACTATTAGTTGCGCGAATAGTTACACCCCTGATCCTCTGTGCAATTTTTAGAATGCTTTTGACCCTATCCGTTGAACTTTTTTTATCTATGGCCCTCTTGACCGTTTATTAGTATTATTATTTACTCCAGTTCTAACAAATGGAGAGGTCTGATTATTACTATTATTATTTAGAGACAAATTTAACTTGACTATAATTGATTCAAGTTAATGAAAATTTTGATTCTTAGAAATTAACATGACCATGTCATGAGACTATACAAATAAATCATCTTCGATCACGATATAGAGATCAATAAACCAATTTTTTGTTTAATTTTCCGACATTTTATGACTTTGCTTGACACAAGTATAAGCTCGCACGCTTCTGGGAGAGAGGAAAGGGGGAACTTTTTTATTTCACGAATATTTATTTTAGAGTATTTTTTATGGATATTATTAGAATCAATTATAATAATACATTTTAAGTTATCAATAATAATATATTTTAAGTTATTTAAAATAATATAAAGATGGATGTGTGTCGGCTTCAAGAACACACCGATACTTCAGTCTGAATCGTTATTTTTTTTTTTTTGAAATAAGTGGGCTTAAATCCCACCACTTTCATTTCCTTAGAAAAAAGAAGTTACAAAAGAACAAAAAAGAAAACACACAAACACACGATTTTATCTTTTCGTGCACCACATCTAAACCCTACTCTAATCTAACCCAAATATCTCCATCATATCACAAATCGTCTAAACATAAAAACAAACAGAACTAATCCTAATCCCCTGACCCTTAACAATTTGTTCACAAATCTTCTATCCAATCTAACTGATATTTTCTGAATTATCAACTGTTATTCTACTGGTACCTCTACTCAATTAATCACTGATACGCAGCACTGAGTATCTCCTGGTATTCAGCTCCCCTGCACCAGCAACAGTGTTTACCATTACCAGTGAATCAACCCATTCAGCACCCGTATCATCAATCACAGAACCGGTACCAGCCTGCAGAGTGACGCCTCGCAACTAGAGCTCGGATCCCTCTTTCTGCTGTTTACACCCTAACATCCCTCATGCAACGATACCCATCGCAGATCCGAGCTTCCATCCTCAACATTTCTTATCACGCCTTGCTGGTACTGCCATACCATCTGAGGTCAAGCTGAGCTCCTTCAACTGTTGACCAAGTCTCCCCCACGTCACTTCTCCAGTCTCCGAGTCTTGATAGCTCCGTCGACGCCTTACCTATATCGAGAGCAAGGCACGAAAAACCACCCCTCAACCAGATCTGTAACCCAGTATCCACCGACAACATCTCAATGGAGCCCGTACCGATCTCACACGCAGTGGCATCAGCCCTCTGACAACTCCCTTACAACTGACATATCAGTTCACCACGACACCATCTCCGTCTGCTTTGACCCTCGCCACAGCACCCTAGCCTCAACCATGGCTACACACAGAATATCACCTTCCTCCCATCTACTTCTGAGAGATTATGTCCCCTTTCGAAATCACTGCCATAATCGTCGGCAGGATTCGAACTCACCTCATCAGCAGATCGGCTAACCAGTGAACATCTGATCCAGTCACTATCTCGGATGGGGTTGATCTGGCTCAGATCTCAGCTCGACAACCCGCAACGCTTCTGATCACCCTATCTGTCTTGCTTTCGTCTGACTCTTACTTCCTCAAAGCCTCATCTCTTAGCCTCGAACGAGACTATGATCTGAAACTCACCGTCACCTAACCTATGTCGAGAAATTCATCCTCATGTTCGAATCTCTGCCTTGATCTCGGACAGAGATCGGTTCGTCTCAGCCACAGATCAGGATCAGGATCGATCCAGAGCCAGCTTCGCTCTTAGCCAGAGCAACGATCTGACTCAGGACGGGTCGACGATCTTCACTCTATCAACTCGCAATCAACACCACTACACCCACAGGGCCAGGGGGGGGAGGAGGGGGAGAAGAGAAGAGGGAGGGGGAGGGGAGGAGGGGGAAGGGGGCGGCGGGAGGAGGTCACCCCACCGGAGCTGGATCGCCTCTAAATCGCCTTCGCTTTCTCCGTGCGGTTAGTACTTACTACTTAGAACTGTATCTAATCGTTATTTATTTTACCGTCTTGATCTGAGCCGTATATTATTTGGTTGGATAATATGTGACAACTTTTCTTGCAGTTTTCGTGTAGAAGCTTGAAATTTGCTAAATTTCTTTGCGCGCACTCGCCACATGGATTAAACAGAATTATTTAACACATTGTTATATTTGTATTAATTGTCTGTTTACTGTCATATATAATGATTTATCAATTATATTTTGTTATTAATCCTATGAATATCAAAAGTCACTTATTAAATATATGAATATCAATATGTATATATTTTCATACTATCTACACATAAAATATTTCATATTATATGTATTTTTTCTATATCATATTAAATTTAATATTGTAAAACATTTATATAAATCATATTAGTATTTTCACATCATATACTATAAATCATATTATGTGTGTATTTTTCAGATCACGCATATATAGTTCATATAACTCACTTAGTTTATAATTATTTTCATCACGTGTATATAATTCATATATTTTTCATAAAATAATTTATAAAATTTTATGTATATAAAAAAATAAAAAAATAATTTATTAAATTATTTGCATATGTTATTTCTAATTAGATTGCGAAGTTCAATTCCAGGCCTAGTTCTTATTCATATCAAAACTTATCTTTATTTTAATATAAATTTAGGAATTCAAACCTTGTTCATATGTTTGCACTTTACTTTTTTTTATTGTGTGAAATATATTTGAATCATTTACTAATTAACTCGATATATTCTGAATTTATTCGTGATCTGTCACGTTCAACTGAAATTTTGATTTTTTTTTTAACCGTTTATGATATTTCCCTTTCGATCTTATCATTGAAAGAAAAATATTTCAAAATTACTAACCTGATTAACTATTCATTTTTATTATTAATGATCTTTGTTTCATTTCTTTTTGCATTTTACCCTTTTTCATTGTAATGGGAAAAAATCATCAATTTTTTTATATATCCTTCTTCATTGTATAAAAATATAGTTTATATATAGGGAACACAATGTGAGAACATTTTTTAGAAGATAAATCAGCAATCAAATAATATGTTGTACTTTTATAATTGCACCTAATATTTAATATATAGCATAATTTCCATCCCCAATTACATAGCTCAATATGCATCCAGCATGCAGCTTTTTTTTATAAGAAGAAAAAAATCAATAAGATTATTTGTATTAAAATTTTGTTGAATTTGTTAAACGAACTACTGCGCTATTATGCTAATTGAAGGAAAAATATGTTTCATTGTTGAGTTATATAATATACTTACGAATTTGGTAACTTATCTTCTTAGCGTTTGTTGAACTTTCATCACGCAACCTGTGCAGTACTACGGGGTACAATCGAATCGGATATTTATTCTATTATTCGGATTCGGATCGTATATCAGATATTCAGATTCGAATATTTTTTTAATATGAATACATATTTGAATTGTTTTTTATCTGACATGAAAACAATTTCGAATTTTGAACAAAATATGAATACAAATTTTGATAGTCATCTGGATCTCGTATTTTCTGGTTTTCGAATATCTGCCAAACATGAAGGCCCAAAAAAATCTATTATATTAATATTGGGTTAATTTCTCCTATACCCATCAAAACTTCCGAAATAGTCAATTTACCCATTAAAACACCAAAATAACCTATTTATCCATCAAAACTAACTTCCATTTGTTTTATCCCCATTTCTTCATTTAATTTATTATGAGGCTTTTATTAAAAATATATTGACCATTTTACCCTTCTTCTCTAAACTGAAAATTGTATAATTCTAATCCATGAACATCATGGCTGTGATTCTATGAAATTTACACTAACCCTTAAACATGTAAATGTTGATACTCCATCTTCATTTACTGAGAGCATGCATGTGTTACTGGACAAAATCCCCTCCTTTATGTCGGTTTTATCCGGATAGATTTCTCCGCATGAACATTACATTTCCTTTCATTCACTGATCGCCGAATTTTGTTCATTTTTGCTTATTTCAGTTGTTTCATTACTTGTCAAATAACTCATCTAATAATTTTTAGTACAACTTGCATTAAAAAAAATGTGAAGCAGATGAACAATATTTGGTGTGTTATAAAATGGAATTAAATTGAACTTATTTAGATCGAGTAATAACGAATTCTATCACTTTATTAAGCAACAAAAACATAAGTCTAATTATGCATTTTATGGAATCGGTGAATATTTGGACCAATTCCAAATTGAAAGCTAGATGATTTTTTCTTTATTCGCGTATATTTAGTTCACAAAATTGACTTATGATTATGGGTATAATTATTATGTTTTTTTACGAGTATTGTGGGCTCTTATGTTATGGACACACATCATTTATGATAATTGATCCATTAGCAGAACACTCGATGACACTAAAGAAGTTATTTTGTTATATCGTCCCGATCCATAATCAATCTCATGCGGAGAAAAGGCGTAATTAGATAAAACCAAGATAAATGAAGGGATCTTGCATGCGTGCTCTTATGGTCTACATGATTAAGGGTTAGCGTAAGCTTCATAGAATCACAGTCATGGTGTTCATGTATTAGAATTATTCATTTTTCAGCATAGAGAAGAAGGGTAAAATGGTCAATATATTTTTAATAAAAGCCTCATAATAAATTTAATGAAGAAATGGGGATAAAAGAAATAAAAGTAAGTTTTGATGGGTAAATGGGTTGTTTTGATGTTTTAATGGGTAAATTGACTATTTTGAAAGTTTTGCTGGGTATATGGGAAATTAACCCTTCTTTTTATAGCTGATAAATATAAAAGCCCATTATATTTCTTTTTTTACATTTATTTGTGAGATAGCGGTAGTTAAACTATGTTTATTTATTTTTTCTGAATGTGATATCGATTTTATTTCGGATATTTATTATGTCATGCAAGCTTGATGGTATTTGAAAGAGAAATTCATTATACTTCTATTTCTTTTTAAAGTTCAAAGAAACTCATATTAATGAATCATCCTCTATTTATTTATGAGTATAGTACTATAGTTAAACTAATTTATTTTAAGATATGATATATCAATATTATTGTTTTTAAAATCTATTTATTTCACTTACTATATGAATTACATTCGTATTTGCATCTGTATTCGATGATATCTGATTTGTATCATATGCAATTATTATCCGATTCATATTCGTATTCGAATTATACAAATGCATATCCGTACAATAACAACAGGTATGGAAACGATTTGTCTATTATCCGTACGTATCAAGTAAATTATCTAAGAGGAGAGATAATAAGGAAAATTGAAGTTATTATTCAATGGAAATAGTGAGTACAAGTGAGAAGTGAGAGATGTCTATTACAATGGAGAGAGGAGTATATATAGTCAGTATTTGGACGTGAGGCTATTAAATGTAATAATGAGATGAGATTGCAAAATTAACTATCATATTCGATCGTTGTCTCGTGAATTAGCTGGTTCTGAGATTTCAGAGATTCTTCGTTTTCCATTATTATTCAATAACGCTTGGTCATTTGTTTGAACAAGGAAAATAAATGCTCCGAAATCATAGTCTGTCGGGCTAAGATCAAAAAAGCAGATTTCAGTATGAACCACAAACTCTTTCCGAACCAAAAATTTGAGGCTCCCATATTAAACATTTTTTTCAGTTGATATATGACGCAACCGAGTGAAGAGTCATAATTTTTTAGAACGCTGATATAGTGCTTCACGTTCTGATTTCTAATCTTTCTCGCTGGCACTGACGCACAGATCCGCACGTAACTTTATCCAATTTTTTAAGGGGCAGTTCAAATCGTTGTGTTGATTTGATTTGCGTTGAAGGTACCACGAAATGACGAACTACTACAGCAATAGCAGCCGAAAGAGGAAATGACAATAATGGATTAGTTTGAATTATGATCCGTGGTCCTTAGCTAAGCATTTGTCGTTTTATTTATCCCACCATGCTCAATAGTTGGCGTTGCTGCCTACGAAAATATTTATTACATGGAAAGAATCAAGGAAATCAGTGAGATCTTTCATATAAGCTTTTAGCCCCCACCAAGCGCATTTAATTGTGTAAAAAAAATTCAGAAATTCTTGTACCGTAAAAATTAAATTCATTTATAACATGGAATCTTATCTATATAAAAGTTGAGCATGTGTAGCTACAGTTGTTATGAATAGTGTTTTCACTGTAGCATCTTTGCACATTTTTTTTGTTGGTTTTTTTTATTTTTTTATACTAGTTAAATGGTTTATTATAGGTTTATTATTGTAATACAAAAGTTTAAAATTTAATTTTTTCGCGCGGAGCACGAGCGCATACGACTAGTAGATATAAGAGTCAGTTGTAGCATCTCAAACATGTTTATATATTTACTGAAAGTATTTATATCAAATATCAACAGTTTTTATACATAATATATTATTAGAATTAGAATCTTCGATATTTATTTCTTCATGTAAATTTTAAGATAAACTTGTTTCAGTTATTTAGAAAAAAAATTAAACACTTCACATGATAAATATAAACACTTTTGAGTTCATATTTGAATAACATGTATTATAAGTATAGGTACTTTGGAGTGCAAATAAGAATGTAAAAATATGATATGCAAGAGTAATTTTCTAATTTGCTATATTTCATAAATTGCTTGGTTTAAATAGTTTTTTTTTTTTTATAAAAAAGCAGTTACCATGTCTGTTTCCATTGCTTCTAAGAAACACTTGGTTTAAATAGTAGAACAAAAAAAAAAGAGTTACTCGCCATTTAAATTTTGAATTATTATATTTGGATAATTTATGCACCATTTAATGTAATGGAAAATTTGACGCAATCTAGAATTATCCAAAGCAATATTTGGAAAATGCTGCTAATTATTACATTTATTTTGTTATTAATCACTATACCATTTAAAATATTTTCTTCATGTGATTATGAAATTCCTAATTGTTTGAGTTAGTTATAATGGTGGCAATGTATCGTTTTTTGAAGCAAAAAAATCATCTTCTAAGATACATTTATGAAAATTTCTTAATACACATTATAGCTTCTACAATGATGTTTATGGCTCCATTAATTTAGACTATTATAATATTAACCATTTGTTGAACATTTGTAATTTTGGAGGTCTATTTTTAGAAGTACTATTACAAGAAATATCGAGTTCGTTAGCTAGAAATTACTGTTTAAAGAACTTCTTAAATTAATAAACGAATTAAAAATAGAAACATATATTCAACTCATTAGTTGGATATTTATTTACACAACTAATAGAATGACCTGTAAATAATACCAAAACTCTTTTTATTTCTTACTACATGTGCAAGGTTATTACCGTAGGTTGCTTGTAGGGGTGTAAATGGGTCGAGTTGGTCGGATTTCATATCGATTTTCAACTCGTTAGATGTTATTCGGGTTGTAGTGTTTTCAATCCGTAACAACCAATCAAAAATAAAAACCATCAAATGTATATTTTATTTAGGTGGCCGAATTTTGCGGGTTTTGCGAGTTTCACAAAATTTAATATTTCACATAATTTTTTTAATGATACAAAAATAAAAGTAACAATTGAAAATAATTTAAATAACGCATTGACGTCAGTTCGTACTAAAAATTAAAATTAAGAAGTTTGACAAAAAATATACATGTAAGCTTATGACGAAAATCGAATAAAAAACTTTATTATTAGCAGTATAATTGTCTAATTAAATATAAAAGGTCGGGTCGAGTTTCACCACGTTTTATTCTACAATCCGTACTCACGTATTAGATATCGAGTTCGACAAAATAAAAACCGTAACAATTGATCGGATCGATCGAATTAATCGGATTAGTCGGGTTGGACTCACACCTCTAGTTGCTCGGTTTATGAGCATGGCAAGCTTCTTTTCGGAAAATTTTCACAGAGGGCCATGCAGCAAACAATTTCAACAGATAGGGCCAGAGGCACCCTAAAAATTGCACAGAGGGCCAAGGGCGCGATTAATAGTCGCGCCCCTAAGCAGATTCCATTTTTTTCCCTGAAATCAAGGCATTCTGCATGTGCTTTTGCAGTTGTGGGCCCGGGCACTTAGGGGCGCGACTATTAATTACGCCCCTAAGTGATTATGAACTTTAATTTATGTTATTATATCCTAATGTGGTTGGAGAATATACTTTCATTTTGTTATATCTTCAATATATCATAAATTTATTATTTCTTGTAATATATTGTGTATAAATAACATATGTAATATTTAATAGTATTATATTACAACATATGTATAACCTATTTTATATTTATCATTTTGTTATTTAATAGTATTATATTACAACACATGTAATATTTATCAATTTGTTATATCTTCAACATATGTATAAATTTATGTTATTTTGTGCTTAATAATAATTATAGTATAATTATAGTATATATATATATTAATATACATATATTAACAAATATCCAAAAATAATATATTAGTACTAACTAATTATTATATTAAAGGGCATAAATAATTATAACTTAACCCAAAAAAATTAACAAGACAAATTAATAGTATTATATTACAACTATACATATATTAAAAATTTATTGTATATTGAAATTATCATTAATTTGCTTAATAATAAATATTATATGAATATACTACTTTTATTGATATATTAACAAATAATAAAAAATTATATATTAGTACTAACTAATAATTATTATATTAAAAGGTATAAATAAGAACAACTTAACAAAAAAAAATTCATAATCACTTAGGTGCGTGATTAATAGTCGCGCCCCTAAGTGCCGGGGCCCACAACTGCAAAAGCACATGCAGAACGCCTTGATTTCAGGGGAAAAAACGGAATCTGCTTTGGGGCGCGACTATTAATCGCGCCCTTGGCCCTCTGTGCAATTTTTAAGGTGCCTCTGGTCCTATCTGTTGAAATTGTTTGCTGCATGGCCCTCTCTGAAAATTTTCCCTTCTTTTCTTGACGCAATTATTATTTTGAATTGTTGATCACATTTCATGTCATGATAACATTGCACAATGAAGGCTCCACAAGTTGCTATATTTATCACGCTGCCAAATATAACAGATTAGGAACCTTACAAAGTTACAATAACCAAATGGCAAATTTGTAATTCAGGTCATAATTCAGGGGCTTTTCCTAGTAGAAAGCATGCTCTGAGCCAATGGTGACATGACAGGTGTCCTGAGGTTAAGGAATAATCCCAACGGACTAAAATGTGTATAATAAATAGGTACACCTGGTTCATAAATATATCTGGCATTTATAACTATGACGTTTGGGTCCTACTATTTTTAATTCGAAACGGTTTACTTTGGATTCCTTGGTCTGCTTAAAATAATTGGGACAATCAGGCCCCACACTAGGAAAAGCATCCACGCCTTAGTTCACATCTGAATATTTACGATAATATACTCTGTGATCTGCCTTAAACAGCAAGCCCTCCACGTGTAATGAATGTAAACAATTCTCGGTTCGTGAGGTTATTGCAAGTATCATAATCTCTTTCTTTCTATTTTTTTAGTTCCCATGCATTTTCCGTGGGCCCTTCTAAAACCAGAGAACTATTTTCTTTATCTTTCTCCATCCCCTTTCCTTGCATCTAAAAATAACTTTGACACCTCTTTTCTCTAGGTCTATATATAAATCCTTTTCCCACCATTTTCTTTGGCGCGCTCTCTTGATCTCTCTCTTACCTCCCTCGATCCCAATTTGTTGATATTTATATTTCTTCAAACAACAGCAACCTCGATTGAATTCCAATTCCAATACCATGTCTCAATCAGAAGACACCTCGATCCGCACGATCGACCAATCCCTCTCTTCTCTTCCAAAAATTAAAACAAAACCAATCAAAGATCTCGATTCTTTGAAGGAGGAGACATCGAGCAATGACGTGGAAGGATATTTGACCCCCACGTCAGAGGAGCACCGCATCAAGCCTCTGACAGAGTGCCCCCCGGCCCCACGCAAACCCTCTCCACCAAAGAGGAAGAAGATCGAGAAGTCGCCGAGCTTGCGTCCCCTGGTGCCGCGCAATTTATCGGTGGTATTTGCTTCTCTTCCCCCAAAGAAGCGACTTCGTGCCGGGTCACATCTTTGATTAATTAGTTATTCTGATTACATCGTTTTTGTATTCTTTTTTACTTTTTGTGATTTTCCACGAGGATAGAGCAATATAGAGTATTTTTGGTATTTATCTGGTTTCTTTTGGGATCTTTCAAGGGATACTCTGTAAAAATTAAAGAAGTAGCAAAAATATATCGAATTCTCTGTTTCAATTTCTACAAGCCTACAGAGTTTTGATGTTATGTATTTATCTTTTTAATAATGGTTGTTAATTACAGAAACATCTTTTTTTGTTTCTGACGAGTTGATGATGGATCCATGTAGGTATATTAGTAATAATTTATGATGTTATTTAACCTTTCTTTATTAGTTGGAGTTTCTTTTATTTGATCAAGAGAATAAATATCCATCTTTAGTTGTTGTGCTTGCTATGCCATATGTGCAATAACAGTTGTCTGAAATTATATTGTAATTTACTGCTTTCTTTTGATCAATTTGAAGCTTTTTTGGTTGAGCTGAGCGTATAAAAATTGCAACCAATTTCATTTTTTAATAAAATAAAACATTTTGCATCCTAGTCCCTGGTAGTAAAAGGCATTTTAAAAAGGGAAAAAAAAAGGAAATTTTCAATTTAGTTCGACCAAAAACTGAAAAGAATTAACTGTCATGATTAAAAGGTACAGTTAGTTGGCTTTGGATGATGAGAGGTTATGTACTATAGGAAACTGTATCACTGAGAGAGCACCAGCTGTGTCTGTACGATTATTGTTTAGTTCACATGTTAAAAAAATTAGAAGAATCGTGAATTCTATTTCATGGAGACAAACAACTGTATCTGTTATTCTGTTATTAGACTGGTACAATTATAACTTGACAGGGTACACATTTTGTTTGGGATTCTCTATAAATTATATTTGCTTTTGTT
>CAXKVX010004394.1:0-23349 GCA_964058865.1 Eleocharis quinqueflora
AACACAATCATCATCAACATCATTCATCATTTCATCCAAGGTATCATCTTGCATACATGGTGGATCATCTACAATTTCCGTAATTTGTACATTTTGGCCCCCTAATTCGCCTCCTACATTTGTTTCCGGATATAAACTTTCACTCAATATTGTTTCTTGATCTAATACATTATGAATCGTTCTGACATTGACTGATTATTGGAATAGTTCTCCATGCCATACCCAACGAGTGTAATGTTCCATAAATCCACGTCTGATCAGATGGTCCGTAACATCTTTGACACATCGATATCTCACCAAATTTCGACAATCCACCCAGGGACAAGCAAGTGACCTTTCACCATTCAATTCCATATTTGTTCTAGCACTTTCTACAAATTCTGCAATTCCTACCAAGTATTCATCTGAAGTCCGATTTAGGGTTTCATACATCCACATTCTTCGGCGATCCATCTGAAAATAACAAATTAGATTCATGTCAACCTATGGTTATCAAGAGTTGTACATAAGGTTTAGGGTTGGTCAACCATCCTAACCCACTCTTTGAATGCTTTGTCTCATTAGTGGACATACGGAAGTTGCAATCTAGCATTTGCGAAAAATTCGGCAGCGTTTCCCCTTAGCTCCCTTGGTACGCCGACGCACATTTGCATGTACGCACGTACTTGTGGGAACAAAGGGGAAATGAGACTGAATTTTTCTCAAATGCTAGATTGCAACTTTCGTATGTCCACTAATCCTAAATGAGACAAAGCATTCAAAGAGCAGTCCCAAACAGGGACTATTCGAGATTAATCCCTATTGGATTAATCCCGAACGAGTACCGACCTAAATTAATTGTGTTCCGATGTTTTGGTTCTATATGACAATACAACTAGTTCATATATATATATATATATATATATATGCCATTCATTTATGCATATATGAAAACTACAAATTAATACAACTAAATTTATTAATAATTGTAAAAAATATCTCAATATATATGTAATTAAATTCACCTTGCTTTGATATCACTCCTCCTTGATCTCTTTAATCTTCCTTCTAAATAAAACAAAAAATTAATTTTAGAAAAATATATAATCTTCATAAATTTGCTAAATTTGAAAATGTTTTTGATGTTGTTGAATAAAGAATACCTCAATAAAAATATTATTGGAGGAATATTTGGAGGCAGCTAAAGAAAATAAAATCAATCTCCTTTTTTTTGAAGTTTTAATGGAGGAATATTGAAGTGCATTAATGGAGTTCAATGAGCTTGGCTGTTGGTTGGTTGAGGAAGAAAATAAAGGAGGCTGCTGGCTGCTGGTTGGTTGGTTGGCTGCGCAGGTTGGGGAAGAAGGGATTTTATACTAGACATGTGATGCTTCGTTCTTTGTAAGTACCGCAATACCCTCTTGGCTACTTTTTAGTGATCCAATCCAGGATTACTTAGGTACCTGCCTAGCATTCCAGTAATGTACGCAATGTCCAGTCGCGTACATACCTAAGCATACATAATACTCCCAACTGCTGAAGCATAAGGAATATTTTGCATTTCCGACTTTTCAAGTTCTGTCCTTGGGCACTGATTGAGACTAAACTTGTCTCCTTTTGCCACTGGAGTATCAGCTGGTTTACAATGTTCCATGCCATATCGCTTAAGTACCTTATCGATATAACCTTCTTGTCAAAGGCCTAAGATACCTTGAGAATGATCTCGATGTATCTTTAATCCTAACACATAAGACACTTCACCAAGATCGTTCATCTCAAAAAATCTATAAAGAAATTTCTTGGTTTCACGCAACATGTTCATATCATTTGTTGCAAGCAATAGGTCATCAACATACAAAACCAGAAACATAACTTTACTCCCACTGAACTTGTGATATATACATTCGTCAATCTGATTTGCCTCAAAACCGAATGAGACAATAACCTGTGCGAATTTAAAATACCACTGCCGAGACGCTTGCTTAAGTCCATAAATGAATTTCTTTAATTAACAAACCATACTCTTTGGATCACCCGTCTAAAAATGAGGCGGCTGAACCATATAAATGGTTTCATCAAGTTCACTGTTTAAGAAAGTGGTCTTTACATCTATTTGATGCAACTCAAGGTCCAAATGTGCCACTAAAGCCATGATGATTCTAAGAGAATCTTTCGTCGACACAGGTGAGAAAGTTTCTTTATAGTCTATGCCCTTCTTTTGGGTAAAACCCATAGCAACAAGTCGTGCTTTGTACCATTCCACATTACCATTCGAATCTCGCTTGGTTTTAAATATCCATTTACAACCAACGGCTTTCGCACCCTTAGGTAATGGAACAATATCCCAAACCTTGTTGTCATACATAGACTTTATCTCATCATTCATAACCTCAATCTACTTTTCTGAATTTTGACAATTAACTACTTGATGGATATTTTCAGGATCTTCTTCCATCATACCAATGTCAAATTCATGTTCTTGAAGATACACTACATAATCATTTGATATAGCATTTCTTCTTACACGAGTGGACTTCCTTAAAGACACAGGTTCTTGAGATATTGAAGGTTCCTCAATTGCATCATCCTGTACTTGCACGTCCTTATCGTTCTGCACAATTTCTTATACAGTCCGTATGTCATCCTCTTCGATATGTATAGTTTCCTGTACAACCCGACTAGGACTACCAATGTGCAAAAATGAATCATCAGATGTATTTGAACCTTGTGCAATCTCACCAATCACTGGTTCGATTTGCATCTCCGTATCATCTGATTGATCATCATCTAAATTAATAGACTGATGCATATTATTCTCCTCTAGAACCGAAATATCCTCAAAGAACTTAATTGTATTTGTCTCGAATATAGTTCTATTTGTAGGATTATAAAACTTGTACCCCCGTGACCTTTTTGCGTACCCAACAAAATAACAGCTAACTATCGTTTCGTCCAGTTTCTTTTCATTTGCCCTATAAGGTCTAGCCTCAGCTGGACTACCCCATATCTTGAAATATTGTAAACTAGGTTTACGTCCAGTCCACAACTCATATGGATTTTTAATAGCTGTCTTAGTTGGTACACGATTGAGAATGTAAGATGTGGCTTTAAGCGCTTCACCTCAGAGGAACAATGATAAAGTAGTGTGACTAAGCATACTACGCACCATTTCCATTAATGTACGATTGCGCCTTTCTGTAACTCCGTTCATGGCAGGTGAACCTGGCATGGTATATTGTGGCACAATCCCATTTTCCTCTAGGACTTAGCAAAAGGCCCTGGACATTATTCACCCGAACCGTCATATCGACCGTAGTATTCACCTCCACGGTCCAATTTGACTTGTTTAATCCTTTTATCGAGCTGTAACTCAACCTCAGCCTTGAAGGATTTGAACATGTCTAAAACTTGCGCTTTCTCTTTAATTAAATATATGTAGCCATAACGTGTATAATCATCAATGAAACTAATAAAATAAGTGTGTCCATTTCTGGTAGCCGTACGAAATGGTCCACAAATATCCGTGTGAATTAGTTCCAATGCATCTGTTGCACGTCTAGCTTCATACTTTCGGACTTTTGTTTGTTTTCCTTTAGCACATTGTACGCACAGATCAAAATCCGACATGTCTAAAGTATCAAGAATTTCATTTTTGACAAGACGTTCCAATCTCTTGCGAGAAATGTGACCTAGTCGTCTATGCCATAAAGAACTTGAATTCTTGTGAGTTAATTTCCGTTTAACATTCTGAGTACTAGTATGCAAGGATTCATTAGTCGAAGCAACAACTCTTAAAGCATAAAGCTTATCATATTCAGACATTTTTCCAAATCCAACCAATTTAGATTCATGAAACAACCTAAAATTTATGTTTTCAAATATGCAAGAAAAACCATTCTTGTCTAAACTAGAAAAAAAATTAAGTTCCGCCTAAATGACGATACTACAAATGTCCCATACAAATCCAAATAAAAACTAGAATTTAGTAAAAGGTTAAAATGTCCAATAGCTTCAAACTCTGCCCTATTGCCATCCCTGAGTAAATGTATTTTTCAACATCACTTGGCCTTCGATGACTCAGGCATCGTTGCATAGACAAAGAAATGTGAGTGGTAGCACCAGAATCGATCCACCAAGTGTCTATTGGTACTGAAACTTAACTTCAGAACAAACTAAAGAGTAAAATGTACCTTTCTTTTTCCTTCTTGGCTAACCAAGCTTGGTAGTTTGTACACTCCCTCTTGTAATGTCCCTTTCCTTTACAAAAGTAACATACTTCCGCCCCCGTTGGGGCAGTCGGCTGTTTGCCCTTGGCATCCTTTTGTTTCTTTTATTTCTTATCCTTAATCTTATCTGCAGCTTTGCGTTTCTTATTCCCCTTTTTCGTAGAAGTAGTGGTAACATTAGCGCTTTCTACAGTTTCATTCTTCAACTTTTCCTCCTCTTGAACACAATGAGATATGAACTCATTAACTATCTATTTTTCCTTTTGATAGTTATAGCTCACAAGAAAGTGTCCAAACTTAGGAGGTAACGAGTTAAGGATCATGATAACAATTATGTCATCCGACACATCTAGTTTCATGGCCCTCAACTTTGAAACCATATGAGTCATCTCAAGGATGTACTCCCTTATGTTACCATTACCAGAATATTGTTTTGAGCAGAATTTCTTTAAGAGATTATCCATCTCGGTTTTCTCATTCTTTACAAATCTCTGCTCAATATCAGCCAAGAATTCCTTAGCTGTAGTGGTGATGCGGTATTTATATACTATTATTTCTCAAGTTTTAATTACTCAAATACCGTATTTAATCGCAAGTGTACGATGTCGTTGGTACGAATTGGATGTCAAACACAAGGACAAGTCGATTTCTAAATAGAACCGAACGATTAAAATTTCTAAGCAAGTAAAAAGTTGGAGATTGAATGTTTGTTTCTTAACCGATTAAAATTAAAATAAGCAAAGCAATTAAGAGTTTTTGTGTGATCAAGGTTGGAGGTCTAGGCCCTTAGGTTCACTATTCAACTTCTCTTTAGCAATTCAATTAATGTAACAACCGCTATGGAATAGGTCAAGGTGAACAATGGTAGGTATTAGCAGTTGGTCTCCCGAGCTAATATAGGCTCTAACGTAAACCGAAGTCGAGGGTTAATCAAACTTCAAATTACGCTAGAATTGACGTACGCACCATGGTTGATTATCCCTAAACCTCGGTATCGTGTAATTACGCTATGATACCGCAATTCAAATATAATTAACTCGTCTCTCAATCAGCTAAGGTCCCTCTCGGGTACGATAGCGATTAAGTGCTTCTTCTTAGTCGGGATTCGACAAACGATTTCTCAATTCAATCTATCAAACCCTAATAAACAAATTAAATCAAAGAAGCAATATCCAATAGCAAATCGGTTACAACAATTCAAATACTAAAGACCAAGTTGTATAGCTACCCCTAAGGTCCTAGAGAGGTGATTACCCTCTCATGGCTACAACAAACGCAAGAATAACTAAGAAAGCTAAAACAAACATCTCTAATAAAATTAAAAGAAAAGAGAAAATAAAACCCGTTTCTTGCAACTCAAGAAGAGACGCCGTCTTGCACCGTCAAGCCCGCTTGCTCCTATGAAGACCTTGCCAATGGAGGAAGAAAAATGATTTTCTCGGCCAAGAGCAAATGCCTCGGCCAAGAAAGAAGAAGAGAGAGTGAGATGGAATGGGATGATTTCAAAAGTGTGAGATGACAAGGTTTATATAAGAGAGCAAAGAGCTTGAGGTACAAAAATCAACCCATGTGGGATAATAATTTGAAGGCCGGATTGTGAGTCTTGCGCTGCTGTATTGATTAATTAACGAATATTTCATTGATACATTACCATGTTTGTCTTCAGCGCCAAAGAGAGCAATTGAAGGAGATCATTTGATTTTAATTGATTTTCAGCGCCAGAAAATGTTTGCCTTGATTTCCTTACAGCTCATGCACTTCAATCTCATGCGCACTATATCCTTAACACTAGCAATATTTGCTGGAAAAAATTTCAAAGAACAAGCAACACGTTTAAAACCTTAGACTTTAATAATAAAATTAAATCATAATCAGAACACTTCATCTACTAATCATTTTTCAATACTAAGTGCTCTTTGGAGTCAGTTAATATTGTCCAACAATTAGGCGTAGTAAATAAAATATGATAATTCCTTATATGTCATTTAGTCACCTTCCTTTGGGCTGATGTACTAATCACATATTAACATTATAATTATCAACCATTTATTTACCACTAACCATTTATATATGATTCAACTAAGTATTGTCCTTCCTTTGGGCCGATCTAGTACTTACATACAACATATATATAACATTTTATAAATTAGAAAATAAATAATCATTTGATATGAGAGCTCACTTTGGCGAGATGATATCATAATCATTTATTTACTAAGATGTATACTTTAATAGTTCTATTATGATTCAAAATTATTCATTAAACAGACCACTAAATTAAAATAATTGGTCAGGTATTTTGGTTCACAATACAACCTTTCAGAATTAGAAAATTCTGTACAGAACAGTCCAAACCGTTATAACGGTTGTAACCATTACATAACGGTTGGTTCTGGTTCCTTGAATTTCTGAACAAAATACTAAAATTTGTCCCTTTAGATGTAACTATTATATAACGGTTTAAACCGTTATATAACGGTTCACTTTGGAACTTCTCAAATTTGGTATGTATATTCAGAAAAATAAAAAAATTCCTTTAACCGTTATAACGATATGAAACCGTTATATAACGGTTTATCTGGTCCCATTACAAATTTAAAATTTCTAAATTCGTATACAACCGTTACAACAGTTGGCTATCATTATATAACGGTTCAATCTGGACCTTTTTATGAATTTCTGAATTTTCAAAATTGTATACAAGTGTTACAACAGTTGTCAACCGTTATATAACGGTTGCTTCTGTCATTTTGAGAATTTTCAAGAAAATTGTAAGTCTGTACACGCTGAGCAAACCATTATACAACGGTTGATAACCGTTATAACGGTTTGTTCAGACCTTTTCAGAACTTGCAAAATTCTTGATAACTTATACCTAACCGTTATAATGTTATCGAACCGTTGAATAACGGTTGGGTCTGGTCCTTATCTGTTCTGGCCAAAATACGCGACTTTTCACTAAATCGTTATAACGGTAGCGTATGTTTTTGCAATTTTGATGCACATATCAAGATTTTGATAAATAATTTTTATACTAATACCATACTTATAATCTTAATCTACTGACCTTTTAGAATTTCTAAAATTTTCCTTTGAAATTCTATAATTTAACCATACTTTAATGCAATTTAAATACCCTTAATTGCATTTCCTATTTTAATGATGATATTTCTGGTCTAATAATATAATTAAACCATTAATTAATGCATTAAAAAAAATTGATGGACTAATTTCTAAACTTTACAGAATTTTTCCAAAATTTATTTTTCAGAAAAATAAATTTTAATTCGTATTTTCCTTTGAAATCACCCATTTACCAGTATTTTTTTAGATTAAATAACACTCTGTAAAAAGTCCTTTAAAAATCCGAAATAAATTTGTTAAATCACCAAAAATTCAGTAACATTAGAGAATATAATGAAGACCTTGTTTCTCTGAAAAATTTCATGAAAATACTTGAAAATCATCAAGATATATCATGAAAATTGAAATTTTCTGAATCAGGTTTTCTGCATTAATTGCTTTAAATGCTTAATATCACCACCAAATAAATTCCTAAAAATTCTGGAAAATTCACCAAAAAATCCGAAAATTCGAGACATCTAAGAATATGCAAAAATATATACATATCATTTTGAAAACTTTTTACAAATTCAAGATTTAACAGAAAATCCTGAAATCTGAAAATACCGAGAAAAATCGAATTTTGTCAATTTAAAGTGAATTTTCAGGCCTTTCATGGAACAACTTTATGGTTCTCATCAAGTTAGCTCTAATACCAATTGATAATACTTCTAGTATTAATCCTATGACCACTAGAGAGAACCGAAAACTTGAGCGAAAACCTAACCTTGTTCCATTCCTTTCTTCTTTCGTAATTGACGTTTTTTTCTTTATCCGGACAGCGATGCGGCCCTTCTCTTCGTGCTCCTCTTGTGTTCTCTTCTCCACTTCTCGGTGTGATAGCGAGGTCTTCCAAAAGAGCAAGTCACGGTCGCCGGTTCTCTTTTTCCCTTATGCGGCAACTCGTTGTAAAACTCGATGGAGAGGCTTTACAACGATCTCTCTTCTTCCTTAATCTTTTCTCTAATTACTTAGAGTATTTTTCTGTAAATTTTATGTTGAGAGAGAGATGATGACTTGTCTTTGGAAATCAGGTGACTTTTAGAAAAGATGCATGACAATTATGCAATTCAGTCCATCAATAGTTAATGACCACCAGACCACGTTTCCAGAAAATATGTCTCTATACATTATTGATTATTATATGACTTGTGCCTCGATGATGCAGCATTAATTAATTTGAACACAGAAGGCCCCACGTGTCTTAGAGTATTTGTAGGCCCAAAATCAATGCATATCACGTATCATTAAAGAATTTGATTCCTTAGCATTGATGATGTGAGCTTATGACGAAGAAATTTATTGGATTTATGACGTACACGACGTCCAGGTTATTTTCCTTCGACCAAAAGCTAATTAACTGCTCGAAAGTCTGATCTCTTGGATGCCGTTTTGGCGAGTCAATAGAGAAAACCCTGAGCCGTGTGTGTGGTTCTGCCACATATCAATAGTTAAGGCCGGATGCATAATTGTAATCGATGTTCTGGCTAAAATTCTGAAAATATCTTTGTTAAATATCATGGTCTAAAATTCTGAAAATATATACTCTGCCTTTTCGGATATATTGGTAGTGATTTATTGTTTACATATCTTTGTTAACCAGTACCACTTGAATTTGTTAAACAAACTCTGTTCTTGCCTATTTTTACAAGGTTCGATTGATTAATGATTCGTCCATACAAAATTCTGTACTGCAAAAAGGAATCTGAAATATAAATCTCCGTATCTATACCGATTTTTAATATATTAATTTGTTTATTTACTGCTAATGATCTATTTTTGCAACTTATTTATAAATCATATAATTATCCATGTTAACTAAATTTTGTTTCTGGCTAATAATATTAAACCAAATAATATATTAAACCAAATAATAAATATTGCTCAAAAATTACATAATAAGATTATTGATATAATTGACAAAGTTGATATGCATGATAGTATCAATAATGATATTTCTGTAACATTTTTTTTTGCAGAAATAAGTGATATATAGGAAAATAAACACATGAGAAACTAGAGATGACAAATCGAACCGGTCGGTAGATTAGGTTCGGGTCGGATTACTACGAGTTAGTTTGACTTTGAATAAGTCAGGTCATGTGTCGAGTCGGGCGTTATCGGGTCGTGTTTCGAATCATCCAACGCAATCTTTTTCGGGTGGTGAGTTTTTTTTAAAGGTTACAACTCATAAATGAAGTACTCTGATCAGAAATACTTCTCATAGTAGGATATGATGCTTTGTGGTGTTTTTTTAATGGTTACCACCAATAAGTGAAGTACTCAGATAAGAAACACTTCTCGTAGTGGGGTCCGATGTTTTGTGATATTTTATTTAATGGTTAACACACATAAATGAAGTACTCTCATCAGATTCACTCATAAATTAAGTACTCGGACATAGAGCACTTAGAGTAGTACTCGATGCTTCTTCGTTATGTTTTAGTGAATGATTACAACACTTAAATGAAGTACTCGGAGAATAAACTCTTCTCGTGGTAAGATATGATGTTTTGTGGAGTTTTCTTGAAAGGTTACCACTCATAAATGAAGTACTCTGATCAGAAACACTTCTTAGCAGTATATGATGATTTGTGGTGTTTTCTTTAATTGTTACCACCCATGAATGAAGTACTCCGATAAGAAACACTTCTCGCAGTGGGGTACGATGCTTTGTGGTGTTTTCTTTAATGGTTACCACCCATAAATGAAGTACTCTGATCAAAATCACTCATAAATAAAGTACTCGGACATGAAACACTTAGAGTGGTATCTATGCTTCTTCGTTGTCTTTTAATGAATGATTACAACACTTAAATGCAGTACTCGGAGAAGAAACTCTTCTCGTGGTAAGATATGATGTGTTGTAGAGTTTTCTTGAAAGGTTACCACTCATAAATGAAGTACTCTGATCATAAGCACTTCTTAGCAGGATATGATGCTTTGTAGTGTTTTCTTTAATAGTTACCACCCATAAGTGAAGTACTCAGATAAGAAACACTTCTCCTAGTGGGGTAAGATGCTTTGTGGTGTTTTATTTAATAGTTACCACCCATAAATTAAGTACACTCTTCAGAATCACTCATAAATTAAGTCCTCGGACATAGAGCACTTAGAGTGATACACGATGCTTCTTTGTTGTCTTTTAGTGAATGGTTACAACACTTAAATGAAGTACTCGGAGATAAACTCTTCTCGTGGTAAGATATGATGCTTTGTGGAGTTTTCTTGAAAGGTTACAACTCATAAATGATGTACTCTGACGAGAAACACTTCTTAGTAGGATATGATGATTTGTGGTGTTTTCTTTAATGGTTACCACCCATTAATGAAGTAATGTGAGAAGAAACACTTCTAGCAGTAGGGTACGATGCTTTGTGGTGTTTTCTTTAATGGTTTCCATGTTAGTTTCTTATATCATTAGCATGGAACACTGAATGATTATATATAGACTAGTATGTGGATTAATGCTTGATCATGTTTCACAGATCACTGATACGAGGTATCTGTTTAATCACATAGATATACATGTACGGGGTACGTGATATTGGACATGACCCACCTTGACTTGCTGTAGAGATTGTGTTTGTGTCATCAGCAAAGTCATAAATTAGTATTGATTCTATTATCTGAGATATCATGATTGTAGATAATTAATGTATATTTTGTGCGATTATCAAACGCTGCTTTTAACCGAGGGCTACAAAGATAATTTTCGAATATACATGAATTATGCTAGAAGTTATGGATAGTCAATAGGATATATTTGTCCGTCTCATTTCATATGAGATTAGTGATATCTCTGGGCCCCTTGATGCAATGATAATTGTTATGCATGCATTTGTGATCATGGGATGACACAAATAATAATTATGCATTGAGGATCAAGAAAATGATTAATGGTCAAGAATGACACATTCATACGCTTGACATTAATAAATGGATATTACGTGACAAAGGAATCAATACGGAAGAATAAAGGATCACGATTTGTCTGTGTTTGATTAGGCAATCATAATGCATTGCTAGATGCCAATTATGATTAATAAATTAATGTTTATTGATTTATTACTAATCATGACATAGATCCTACTGGGTCGCTCTATTTGACATGTTGAAGCATATAACAATTAATTAATTATGTGAGACATAATTAATTAAATTTGAATTGGATCAATTTGGACGAGGCCCAAA
Organism: Eleocharis quinqueflora; assembly: GCA_964058865.1. Lineage (NCBI taxonomy): Eukaryota > Viridiplantae > Streptophyta > Magnoliopsida > Poales > Cyperaceae > Eleocharis > Eleocharis quinqueflora. The sequence goes on from CAXKVX010004394.1 coordinate 11,523, forward strand.
TATGAATGAGATACAGTTGGACTCAGGGTGAGCCCAAGCCTACGAGAGGATTTATTTATAGAGAGAGAAGTGAATGTCAAATAATAACTCTTGAGTAATAACTACCCACTCAATCACTTTCTCTCTATAAATAAAAATAATATTAATTTGGGTAAAATTAAACTGACCAACGCATGTCAGTTTCTCCTTGGCATTAATACCCAATTTTAATTGTGCATGGCGCATATAACTCTCTATCTCATATAAAAAGCATTTTTTTTTTACTTTTGTGCCTCTCTGGCTCCCTGGACGTGAGAGAAGAAAAGTAAAAAAATTTCATTTGGTCTCTGTGAGAAACCAAAGGAAATACAATCCAATTTAAAAAGGGAATTTTAATTCTCTCCTGTGTTGAGATCAAAAGGAATTCAAAATTCTTGTTCTATAGAAGGTCTAGCAATCTTGCTTCGAATCGTCAAGGAGTGCACGTGGTAGAGGCTTCACGTTTGGAAAGCTTTCGTGAGACGAGACGAGAACCGACATCCTTGCCGTTGATCGGTAAAGACGCGAGCAACCTCCACATAAAGGAAGTCGTCGCGTTTGGTCAAGATACCAAGTAATGTACAAAATTCACAACCTTATTAGATTCGAATTTTATACGTATGATCATTGGAATTTAAATGGGTTGCATGAAATTTTTTTAAAATTCCGCATATCATGCACGTAACAAAATCCTACAGACCACCCATAAATGTAGTACTCTGATCAGAATAAAAAATTAAGTACTCGTACATGGAGCACTTAGAGTGGTACTTGATGCATCTTTTTTGTGTTTTAGTGAATGGTTACAACACTTAAATGAAATATTCGGAGAATAAACGCTTATCGTGGAAAGATATGATGCTTTGTGAAGTTTTCTTGAAAGGTTACCTCTCATAATTTATGCTTTAAGAGAAGTGTTTCTAATCAAAGCACTTCATTTATGGTTGATAACCATTCAAAAAAACACCAAAAAACACTTATACTTATAGGAGAAGTGTTTCTCATCAGAGTACTTCATTTATGGTTGGTAACCAATCAAGAAAATACCACAAAGCATTTATACTTCCATGAGAAGTGTTTTTAATCAAAGTACTTCATTTATGGGTGATAACCATTCAAGAAAACAACACAAAACACTTATACTTCTTTGGGAAGTGTTTCAAATCATAGTACTTCATTAATCGGTGGTAACCAATCAAGAAAACACAACAAAGCAGTTATGCATCTTTGAGAAGTGTTTCTAATCAAAGTACTTCATTTATGAGTGATAACTTTTGAAGAAAACACCACAAAGCATTTCTGCTTCTATGAGAAGTGTTTCTAATCAAAGTACTTCATTTATGGCTGATAACCATTCAAGAAAACAACACAAAACACTTATACTTCTTTGAGAAGTGTTTCAAATCATAGTACTTCATTAATCGGTGGTAACCAATCAAGAAAACACAACAAAGCAGTTATGCATCTTTGAGATGTGTTTCTAATCAAAGTACTTCATTTATGAGTGATAACTATTAAAGAAAATACCACACAACAGTTATGTTTCTCTGATAAGTGTTTCTAATCAAAGTACTTCATTTATGGGTGATAACTAATAAAAAAAACATCACACAACACTTATGCTTCTATGACAAGTGTTTCTAATCATAGTACTTGATTTTTGGGTGGTAACCAATCAAGAAAACACCACAAAGCATTCATGTTTCTATGAGAAGTGTTTCTAATAAAAGTACTTCATTTATTGGTGATAACCATTCAAAAAAAACAACACAAAGCACTTGTACTTCTTTGAGAAGTGTTTCTAATCAGAGTACTTCATTTATGGGTGGTAACCAATCAATAAAACACCACAAAGCATTTATGCATCTATGAGAAGTGTTTCTAATCATAGTACTTCATTTATGGGTGTTAACCAATCAAGAAAACTTCACAAAGCATTTATGCTTCTATGAGAAGTGTTTCTAATCAGAGTACTTCATTATTGGGTGATAACCATTCAAGAAAATGGCACAAAGCACTTATACTTCTATTAGAAGTGTTTTTAATCAGAGTACCTCATTTATGGATGGTAACCAATAAAGAAAACACCACAAAGCATTTATGCTTCTATGATGAGTGTTTCTAATCAAAGTAATTCATTTATGGGTGATAACAATTCAAGAAAACAACACAAAGAACTTATACTTCTATGAGATGTGTTTCTAATCAGAATACTTCATTTATGGGTGGTAACGAATCAAGAAAAAACCACAAAGCATTTATGCTTCTATGAAAAGTGTTTCTAATCAAAGTACTTCATTATTGGGTGATAACCATTCAAGAAAATATCACAAAGCACTTATACTTCTATTAGAAGTGTTTTTAATCAGAGTACCTCATTTATCGGTGGTAACCAATCAAGAAAACATCACAAAGGATTTATGCATCTATGAGAAGTGTTTCTAATCATAGTACTTCATTTATGAGTGATAACCATTCAAGAAAACAACACAAAGCACTTATATTTCTATGAGAAGTGTTTCTAATCATAGTACTTCATTAATCGGTGGTAACCAATCAAAAAAACATCACAAAGCATTTCTTCTTCTATGAGAAGTGTTTCTAAACATAGTACTTCATTAATGGGTGCTAACCATGTTGGAATAATGGCCTAGAGGACCAATTATTGTACTCTTGTTTTGTCATATGCATTGGATATTTTATCTTGTTCCTTGAGTTATAAATGTATTACTAGATCATTTGTGTTGATAACTTGGAATTGTGAAACTCTTTTAAGTTTTATAACTCTAAATATGTCCCTAGCTAAATCATCAGCAAGGAACACTGCTTGAATATATAAGCTAGTGTGTGGATTGATATGTGATCATGTTTCACAGATCATTGATACGGGGTATCTAATCAATCACACGAATATATGTATGGGATACATGATATTGGACATGACCCGCGTTGACTTGCTATAGGATTTGTGTAAGTCATTAGCATGTCACAAATAATATTGATTCTTTTCATTGAGATAGTTTATAGTCTTGAATAATTTGTGTATATTTGTGCAATTATCAAACGCACTTTTAACCGAGTGTTATAAAGATAGTTTGTCAATATACATAGATTATGTCAAGAGCTGTAAGATTATCACAATGATCATTTGTCCCTTTTACTTCTTGTAAAAGCAATGATATCCCTGGGCCCCTTGATGCAATGGTAATTATCATGCGCACATTTGTGATTATGGGATAATACAAATGGATGATTATGCATTGGAGATCAAGAAAGTGATTTAATTGTCAAGAATGACTTAAACCTAGTCTTGACATTGAACATTGGTTATCATGTGACAAAGGAATTAATATAAAAAGATATAAGGGATCATAATGTCTGTGTTTGATCAGATGTTCATAATGCATTGCTAGATGCCAATTATGAACTTGTGAATATTTATTTATTTACTGCTGATCAAGACATGGATCCTACAGGGTCACACCTTAAGATAGGACTGAAGCATGGAATAAATTAATTATGTGGGACATAATTAAATGGATTTGAATAAGGGTTTGGTTTTGGATCAGAAACAATCAAAATCTGCATTTATGCAGGTTGCCTGCGGGCCGCATGAGGGTCCTGCTGGCCGCAGGGCACTACCAACGGGGCGCAGGAGGGTCCAGCGGGCCGCTAGGCTGAGAGTGCTTGATTATGTCGGTTTAACTGGACGCAGGCTGTCCCTACGGACCGCAGGAGGGCCCTGCGGACCGCAGGAAGCAAGTCGGTTCAGGTTAAGTCGGTTTCTGACCTTCTGCTATAAATAGAAGGGACCAGGTTGAGGTTTATCATCGATTTCCAGAGATTAGACAGAGATCTAAGACGGTTATTCCCTGGTTAACATCCAAAAACCTAACCCTAGATTCATCTCCTCTCTCTCTCATGTGTTGAGAACCCTAAAGAGAGAGAAAACCCTTCCATTGACGATCTAGCAGTCGTGCTTCGTCTTGTCGGGGTGCGCTCCTTGTAGAGGCTTCACGCTTGGGGAGCTTGCGATCTCTTGCTGTCGGTTGGAGAAAGAGGATCGCGACTACACATCATAAAGGTCGAATCTTTATTGTTCTTTTATGATGATCTTGTGTTTTAAATTGATCTATGCAATTGATCCTTGGGCAAACATGGGTTTTGTGTAAAAAATTTTAAAATTCCGCATCTTTACACATGGCAAAACCCTAACAGTGGTATCAGAGCATAGGATTTGCATTTAAGATCTGTTTAGAACTGTTTTATAGATGGGATCTATAAGGAATTGAGTCTTTCGGTCTTTTGAGATCCTAAGAGTTGAATTCTAGATTACTTTGATAAGTTTGAATAAATTAATGGGATTATTTTATTTAGAATGACTTGTTTAAGTATTTCTGGTAGTTAAATACGATTCTAGGGTTAGAATTGGGTATTTAATCTTTTCTGTTTGGGAAACGGAGAAGAAACCAGAAAACCGACTCTGCCTGCGGGCCGCAGGGACCACCTGCGGGTCGCAGGGGCTGCCTGCGGACCGCAGGGCAGTTATTTTTCCATCTGTTTGGGAAACAGAGGATACCATGGTTGCCTGCGGACCGCAGGGTCCTCCAGCGGACCGCAGGGAAGTTATTTTTGGCCTCTGGTTGGGAACGAGAGTACATAGTAATGTTATTTTTAGAAAAATCATTGTTTTGGGAAAACACAAGGGTTATATGCATAGATTGCATGTGATTACATGAAAGGTGTGCCATTTGTGTGATATGGCGCACCATACTAACTCTATTTTGCAGGGAATTGAGTAGTATGGCAAATGATCAATGCCTTGTGTGTTGTAATTGATTGATATGATTGATGTGTGTAAGCGGCCTAAGGTGCCCCATGATAATTAATCTATTTCATTAATTAATGGCAAATGTTAAAAGCCAATATTTGTGATTTGGGGCTTGCATGCCTATTAGGATAGTCTATGTATTTTATTTATTTCTGAGAGAGTAAGGATTTAAATTTACACATAGATAGGATCCTAGATAGGTGGAGCTTTTACCATGGTGTGCAAGGGCGCTTCAAGACATATCAAGATGCCATACTACTCAATGCTTGATTGATTGCATGGGATGTAATTGATCCCCTGCTTGTTATTATTTATTTTTATGTTGAGTCCGTAGTTGTGAGTCTTAAAAGTATGGGTGTATGCTTAACCAGACTTGAACCAACTGAACATATTAATAAACAACCGTCCCCTTAAAAACTAGAGCGTAACGCACTTCCTACTCTATCCCTTTCGAACCATTGGCATTAGGTTGATGTGTTCCTACTCAGTAGGCATCTCCTTTTATCCTTTGGGAGTTGGGGTCGTGCGGGGCACATAGAGTGAGGTTTGTCTAGTAGGGTTGTCATGCCGCCGCTGAGCCCTAATGCGTAGTGTCAATTCATACGAGGTATGCTTCTGACACACCGAGAGTCATGTTGCGGGGCACATGATTAGACTGGGAGTCTTACCTAAATAAACCCTTTTCAAGTTTCACGCCGACGCTGGCTTGATTTGGTAAAATATGGATCTCGGCCCTGCTGTACAAGGGACATCACACATGATTGTACAGTAGGTGTGTTCATCTTAAAGTTTGTGAACACTAAAACATATGACAAAGACTAAATCTTTATTTTTTATGTCTTGTAGATAATGGCTTCTAAAACACACTCCTACCCACTTTCATCTGTCCTGGAACAAAACAAATTGGACGGTACTAATTTCAACGATTGGTATCGTAATCTGAAAATTGTCCTAAAACACCAAAAGAAAGAGCATGTTCTGTATGCTCCTTTACCTGACCCACCTGCTGCTAACGCTTCACGCGCTGAAAAGAATGAATATGATCAACTTAGAGATGACTCGAATGAAGTGAGCTGTCTCATGCTCGTGTCCATGACACCCGACCTGCAGCGTCGGTTGGAAGATTGGACAGCTTATGAGATGATACAAGAGCTCAAGGGCATGTATCAAGAGCCAGCCCGTGTTGAGAAACATCGTGTGGCAATGGAGCTCTTTGAGTGCAGGATGGCTGAGGGGGCCTCAGTTCGTCCACATGTCCAAAAGATGATCAGTCTGGTAGAGCAGCTTGGGAAGCTGAACTACAAGATAGACCTAGAGATGGCCACAGACATGATCCTTCATTCTCTGCCTCCCAGCTATAGTATGTTCAAGATGAACTACAACATGGCGGGAGAACTAAAGCCGTTGAATGAGTTGCACTCCATGCTCTCCACGGCTGAGTCGTCCATCAGGAAGGCTCCTGAGGTCATGGCGGTGAACAAAGCTGGCAAGAAGGTTGGTAAGAAGGGCAAGAAGAAAAAGAAGGCTAAGACCGGAGGCAAAGGGAGCGCTCAAGCTGGGAGCAAGAGCACACCTAAGCCAGTGAAGCTTTCCACACCTACCGCGGACACGGTTTGCTTCCACTGTAATGGCAAGGGTCATTTCAAGCGGGAGTGTCCGAAGTTCCTTGAGGAACAGAAGACTGCCAGGGTGGCATCTTCAGGTATTAATGTTGTTGAAATAAACTTTGCTATTTCCTCTTCTAGTTCCTGGATCGTGGATTCAGGAGCAGGCGCTCATATTTGTTCAAATATGCAGGTGCTCAAAAGAATTAGGAGACTTGCAAAGGGTGAAATGCAACTCAAGTTTGGCAATGGCGCGCTTGTTGCGGCTGTAGCTGTAGGAGACTTGGAGTTGATTTTACCATCTGGGCTAATAATAGAACTTTTTAGTGTTTATTATGTTCCTTGTGCTAGCAAAAACATTATATCTGTGTCTTGTTTAGATTCTCATGGTTTTGAGTTTGCTTTTAAGAACAGATGTTGCACCATTAGTAGTAATGGTTTATATTATGCTAGCGCTTCCTTTGTGAATGGTTTGTATGTGATAGACCAAGGAACGCCCATCAACAACATAAATACTAAACGACTCAAAATAAGTGATAATAACTCATGTTTTTTGTGGCATTGTCGCTTGGGTCATATAAACGAGAAACGCATCAAGAAGCTCCAAGATGATGGACTTCTAGGTCAATTTGACTGGGAGTCAATGGACCGATGCGAGTCATGTTTACTTGGGAAGATGACCAAAGCACCTTTCAATAAGTACAATGAAAGGGCCACTGAACTCTTAGCACTTGTTCATACTGATGTATGTGGTCCTTTTGGGACTAGTGCAAGAGGCGGGTATTCGTACTTCATTACATTTACTGATGATTACAGTAGATATGGCTATGTCTTTCTGATGAGACATAAGTCGGAATCCTTGGAGAAATTTAAGGAGTTCCAAAGTGAAGTCGAAAATCAACTTGAGAAGAAGATTAAAGCACTACGATCGGATCGTGGTGGCGAATACCTGAGCAATGAGTTTAAAGATCACCTTAAGCAGTGTGGGATCATTCCACAGTTGACTCCACCTGGAACACCACAATGGAATGGTGTGTCCGAGCGGAGGAACCGTACATTGTTAGACATGGTACGGTCCATGATGAGTCGTGCGGAACTACCTTTGTCCTTTTGGGGGTATGCTCTAGAAACTGCTGCTTTTACCCTTAACAGGGTACCCACCAAAACAGTAGACAAGACTCCATATGAGATGTGGACAGGGAGGGTCCCTAACTTGTCGTTTCTCAAGATTTGGGGTTGCGAGGTCTTTGTTAAGCGATTAACATCTGACAAGCTTGATCCTAAATCTGATAAATGCTTCTTTATAGGTTACCCAAGGGAAACCAAGGGTTATCACTTCTATCATAAGTCGGACAACAAAGTATTTGTTGCACGACATGGTACTTTCTTGGAGGAAGAGTTCCTTTCCAAAGAAAGTAGTGGGAGCAAGGTAACACTCGAAGAAATTCGAGACCCACTACCTGATGCTTCGGGTCAAACTGAAGCTGAACACGTTCCAAGCGGGGCTGAGGAACAAGTTCAGCAGGTACCAAATGTTAGAAGATCGGGGAGAGTGGTCCGACTACCTGAGAGGTATTTGGGATTCCACGAGATATTACATGTTGATGATATCGAACCCTTGACCTACAATGAAGCAATGTCAAGAGATGACTCCGATAAATGGCTGGGAGCCATGAAATCCGAATTGCAATCCATGGAAGATAACCATGTGTGGGACCTGGTTGATCTGCCTGATGGGGTAAAACCTGTCAAGAACAAATGGGTCTTTAAGAGAAAGACCGACATGGATGGCAACTTGACTGTGTATAAAGCACGGTTGGTAGCGAAAGGTTTCACACAAATCGAGGGGATCGATTATGATGAGACTTTCTCACCTGTTGCCAAATTTCAATCAATTCGGATCCTTCTAGCTATTGCTGCATTTCATGACTATGAGATATGGCAGATGGATGTCAAAACCGCATTCTTGAACGGGGTTCTTGATGAGGACGTGTACATGGTACAGCCCGACGGTTTTGCCGATCCAAGACAGGCTGAGAAGGTGTGCAAGCTTAAGAAGTCCATTTATGGACTTAAGCAAGCATCTCGGAGTTGGAACATAAGGTTTGATGATGAGATCAAGAAATTGGACTTCGTCAGAAATCCAAAAGAACCTTGTGTTTACAAGAAATTGAGTGGGAGCACTATTGTATTTCTGGTGTTGTATGTGGATGACATTCTGCTAATAGGAAATGATGTTCCTATGCTTGAGTCTGTTAAATCATCGTTGAGCAGGGTGTTCTCGATGAAAGACCTGGGTGAGGCTACCTATATTCTAGGTATCCAGATCTATCGAGATAGATCGAAGAGACTCATAGGTTTGAGTCAAAGTACATACATAGGGAAAGTGTTGGAGAGGTTCAACATGCAAGATTCCAAGAGAGGATTCTTACCTATGTCGCATGGCATATCTCTTAGCGAATCTCAGTGTCCGAAAACACGTGAGCAAAGAGATAGAATGAGTGGGATTCCGTATGCTTCGGCCATAGGATCCATCATGTATGCCATGTTATGTACTCGCCCAGATGTGTCGTATGCATTGAGCATGACTAGCAGATTTCAGAAAGATCCCGGGGAGGATCATTGGACAGCTGTTAAGAATATCCTTAAGTACTTGAGAAGAACTAAGGATCTGATCTTAGTCTATGGTGGTGAGGAGCATCTCGCAGTTACAGGGTACTGTGATGCTAGCTTCCAGACCGACCGTGATGACTCGAGGTCACAGACAGGGTATATTTACTCACTTAATGGTGGAGCTATCTGTTGGAAGAGTTCCAAGCAGAGCAGCACTGCTGATTCCACCGTTGAGGCTGAGTATATGGCTGCTTGCGAGGCAGGCAAAATGGGAGTGTGGATAAGAGAGTTCATTGATGAACTTGGTGTGGTTCCCAGCATTGTAGAGCCGGTGGAGCTCTATTGCGATAACACGGGAGCAATTGCTAACGCAAAGGATCATAGGTCCAGCAAGAGGACTATGCACATCAAGCGCAAGTATCACTTGATTCGTGAGCTTGTTGAACAGGGAGACATAAAAATGTGTAAAGTAGGCACGGACAGTAACACAGCTGATCCACTAACAAAACCACTTCCCTTAGTCAAACATGAGAGGCATGTTCGAGCTATGGGAATACGGGTCATGAGAGATTGGCTTCTATGACTGTAAGGGATAGAGTTTGGATATGGGATATCTGATTGGCTCTAGTCCAAGTGGGAGATTGTTGGAATAATGGCCTAGAGGACCAATTATTGTACTCTTGTTTTGTCATATGCATTGGATATTTTATCTTGTTCCTTGAGTTATAAATGTATTACTAGATCATTTGTGTTGATAACTTGGAATTGTGAAACTCTTTTAAGTTTTATAACTCTAAATATGTCCCTAGCTAAATCATCAGCAAGGAACACTGCTTGAATATATAAGCTAGTGTGTGGATTGATATGTGATCATGTTTCACAGATCATTGATACGGGGTATCTAATCAATCACACGAATATATGTATGGGATACATGATATTGGACATGACCCGCGTTGACTTGCTATAGGATTTGTGTAAGTCATTAGCATGTCACAAATAATATTGATTCTTTTCATTGAGATAGTTTATAGTCTTGAATAATTTGTGTATATTTGTGCAATTATCAAACGCACTTTTAACCGAGTGTTATAAAGATAGTTTGTCAATATACATAGATTATGTCAAGAGCTGTAAGATTATCACAATGATCATTTGTCCCTTTTACTTCTTGTAAAAGCAATGATATCCCTGGGCCCCTTGATGCAATGGTAATTATCATGCGCACATTTGTGATTATGGGATAATACAAATGGATGATTATGCATTGGAGATCAAGAAAGTGATTTAATTGTCAAGAATGACTTAAACCTAGTCTTGACATTGAACATTGGTTATCATGTGACAAAGGAATTAATATAAAAAGATATAAGGGATCATAATGTCTGTGTTTGATCAGATGTTCATAATGCATTGCTAGATGCCAATTATGAACTTGTGAATATTTATTTATTTACTGCTGATCAAGACATGGATCCTACAGGGTCACACCTTAAGATAGGACTGAAGCATGGAATAAATTAATTATGTGGGACATAATTAAATGGATTTGAATAAGGGTTTGGTTTTGGATCAGAAACAATCAAAATCTGCATTTATGCAGGTTGCCTGCGGGCCGCATGAGGGTCCTGCTGGCCGCAGGGCACTACCAACGGGGCGCAGGAGGGTCCAGCGGGCCGCTGGGATGAGAGTGCTTGATTATGTCGGTTTAACTGGACGCAGGCTGTCCCTACGGACCGCAGGAGGGCCCTGCGGACCGCAGGAAGCAAGTCGGTTCAGGTTAAGTCGGTTTCTGACCTTCTGCTATAAATAGAAGGGACCAGGTTGAGGTTGATCATCGATTTCCAGAGATTAGACAGAGATCTAAGACGGTTATTCCCTGGTTAACATCCAAAAACCTAACCCTAGATTCATCTCCTCTCTCTCTCATGTGTTGAGAACCCTAAAGAGAGAGAAAACCCTTCCATTGACGATCTAGCAGTCGTGCTTCGTCTTGTCGGGGTGCGCTCCTTGTAGAGGCTTCACGCTTGGGGAGCTTGCGATCTCTTGCTGTCGGTTGGAGAAAGAGGATCGCGACTACACATCATAAAGGTCGAATCTTTATTGTTCTTTTATGATGATCTTGTGTTTTAAATTGATCTATGCAATTGATCCTTGGGCAAACATGGGTTTTGTGTAAAAAATTTTAAAATTCCGCATCTTTACACATGGCAAAACCCTAACAGTGGTATCAGAGCATAGGATTTGCATTTAAGATCTGTTTAGAACTGTTTTATAGATGGGATCTATAAGGAATTGAGTCTTTCGGTCTTTTGAGATCCTAAGAGTTGAATTCTAGATTACTTTGATAAGTTTGAATAAATTAATGGGATTATTTTATTTAGAATGACTTGTTTAAGTATTTCTGGTAGTTAAATACGATTCTAGGGTTAGAATTGGGTATTTAATCTTTTCTGTTTGGGAAACGGAGAAGAAACCAGAAAACCGACTCTGCCTGCGGGCCGCAGGGACCACCTGCGGGTCGCAGGGGCTGCCTGCGGACCGCAGGGTCCTCCAGCGGACCGCAGGGCAGTTATTTTTCCATCTGTTTGGGAAACAGAGGATACCATGGTTGCCTGCGGACCGCAGGGTCCTCCAGCGGACCGCAGGGAAGTTATTTTTGGCCTCTGGTTGGGAACGAGAGTACATAGTAATGTTATTTTTAGAAAAATCATTGTTTTGGGAAAACACAAGGGTTATATGCATAGATTGCATGTGATTA
>CAXKVX010004396.1:0-13076 GCA_964058865.1 Eleocharis quinqueflora
GCTCCCTTTTGCATTTTTTTCAATTATGAAATTCACTTATATTGTTCCTTACTCAAATCAAAAGATACTCTATCCATTTGTACTGGTCACAGGAATATTGTCTACTGGTTCCAACTTCAAAACCAGACAGTCCTATCCAATTGAACTCTGACGTATATTGTTTGAGAGTACAATAGAAGAGGAGCAGAGACTGTCAGGTTGTCTCTATAAAGAGTTTGAAATGGAGAACATAAAGTTAGATTATATATTATTTATAATTAAATACAAGGAGGAGATACTTGTCCTTATTGCAAATTCCAAAGTATATATACAAATTTTAAATAAAAGAAGCCACATCAGATACCATTCCCAACCCTGGTCTAATTAAGTATAGCTTTTTTTTTTGATTGAATAATTAAGTATAGCTAGATATTGATAATCAAGAATAGTACAGAAAACCAAACTATATGACCACCAAATGATTGCCACATGCATACAATCATGCAATACACAAAATGGTGGGCCCCCAGAACAAGTGTGTTGTGATCTCATTAATTTCAAATAGATATATTATCTACCTAATTAAAAGCCTAATTAGTTATCATAATTAATATAAACATAGCTTCACCTGATGAATGTAACATTCCTTGGCTACTGCTCCAATCTCTGATCAACTATCATTGTGTTTCTATTTGTAGGAGAGCTGACAAATCAGGCGAGCCGCCAGGTCGGCAATAGAGACGGGGAAGGTGGTTGCTGGAGGAATAGAATGGAATTACAAAGATAGGAAGGTGCATCACAAAGTGATGTGGGTCTCATTGCTGGTTTTAACTATACATATATATAACTCAGAACATCTTTGTTTTTCTAGCAATTGGTCAAGTAACTTTTGCAAAAGGGGTTTAAGCCAGCTTCACTCACACAAAATACATATTCAAAAGATTCTTTAACAAAGGTTAACGCAAGAGCTTTTGCAGTGACTTTAGTGATATAGCCTTCCTTTATTTTTGGTGCATGAGAAATTGAGAGAGAGCCAGAGAGGGTGCCATCTTTGCATTGAGCAATCAAAGAAAAATATATGTATTGTGTATGAAACAAAGCCCAAGAAATGTTCTAGTAGTTATAATATAAGGCTTCTTACAATTTTGTGATTTCTTTTAATATATATTTTTTTTCTGTTCCATGTTCTTTTAGTTCTTTTTAGTGGGCCAGTAGTGTATGGATTAGGCTCTTTTTTTTATTTTCTTTCTTTTGCTCTGTGACTTGTGCCTTCTGAGTGAAGCAATTCCACTAGTAAAATTGGCTTCTGGCTTTTTATTTTCTCTCTTTCATATCTAATTATCTATATTGTTCCCTCCATCCTTTTTGTTGGAAAAAAAATCTCAGTGTATGTATCACTTAGTTGAGGAGCACTAATTAATTAGTATTAATAACTAAAGGGCAATTTAATGTAGCCTGTTCAGTAGACTTCTAGGGAAATTGAGATAAAATGATATATAACTGGGACCTTTAAAAAAATGAAACTATTTACAATTATTGCCAAAATTTTGTTATGGAACCAAATTGACATTATAAATGATAATATAATTGAGTTGATAAGATTTGATGTATAAACCATATTTGTTAATAGATTTAAAATTCTCAGCAATCTAATTTTGATATTATCAACTATTGAATAAACTTATAAGATAGATGACGTGCTATATGAATGCAAAAATATACATATGCAAATAAAAAGGATAGTTCAAGATTTTTTTATATTGTTTTGAAAATATTGATAAATTATCAAATTGATTCATTTTGTCAATTAATCCGATTCTAAAGATTTGTGGATAATTTTTTGTTTCTAAATTACTAGAGAAAATGATAATAAAAAACTAACATGAAAAGACTTGGTACTTTAGGTGCTTAAAATTGCGCTTAATTCCCATAGGCAATTTCCATAATTAAAAGATCAAATTAAAGGAATTAAAGATGCTTGTTTTTGCCTCTAGTGTTATTTTAATGTTGTTCAAGAAAATTATTGTTGGTTTTTTATTTACTAGAGTCCTAAGAATTAGCTGTTGATTTAGTGGTTAAAAACAATATCTTACGTATGAAAATTAAGTCACATATATGTCTGTAAAATGTTCTTCAAAGCCAATTAAAAATTAAACAACCCAATCGTTACTAAAAAAATAAATAGTTACTCGTCTTAATTTGTTTGTTCATGTTGAGATTATGCACGGTAAGATTTCATTGGAATAATTATAAGCATGCATAGTTGCCAATCTGAACCTTTCTCCACCTGAATGAAAAAATCTATAAACAAAATAGTACTAATAAAAATTCAACTGAAAGTAGGAGGAAAAAAAACCCAAAAAATTCACAGCATCAGCTAGTCTCAAATAGAGGAATGAACGTTCCAGATTTTCTGTACTGTAAATTACGAACGGCCCAGATTTGATTCAAAGGGTCTGATATTATAAAATTTAGCTTGCAAGAATCTCGATGCAAATCAAAAACTGAAATTTGTTGCACAGAATACAACAAGCACAGTATTTGTACTGCGCGGCAGAAGATCTCATTCCAAAAGAACTAGCTAGAGATGCTTTATCCTTGGGCTTTTTTTATCTTTTTTCTGGTACAAAATTTTGGTGGCAACCGAGGCGAGAGAGCAGGGTCAAAAAAGAGAGCTCAATATTTGCCTCCTTTAATTTGTAGGCCTCTTTTCAAAATTTGATTTAATTGGGCTCTCATCCTCTCCTTAAGGTGTGATTTCAACATGCATGGATATATATACAATACTATACAAAATGTTTTCCAGCAAATATTTACTCAGAATTTTGATCGTTGATAGAGTATCAAATGATACACAAAGTTAATTGTAACGTGGTCTGATTATTTATATGTCTTATTTGTTAGGAAATTGATGGGTTTTCATATGCACTTTCGAACTTTGATCGGATTCAAATATGGAAAAACCTACAGTGCTTCGTGTTTTGCTCCTGAGATGTCACAAAAAGAAGAGCCCTCTAAAGTCAAAGCGTGGGTCCCGCGTATGTGGAACCCGCGCATCAGTGCCAGCGGAGAAACTGAGGAGGCAAAGCACGGGGCACTATATCAGCGTCCTTCAAATATTATATATAATCTTTGAAAATTGGTTGGGTTTCTACTTGTGGCTTTTTAGAGATGATAAATAGAATTGTCGACTCAATACTGTTTCTTCGTTTTTCGTCTCGTTTCGTGGTAAACGAAACGGAAATGAAATGAAACTTTTTCTTTTGTCAATTAACGAAACGAAAACGAAACAGTATGAACACCAACGAAATGGTTAACGAAACAAAAATTTCCATTTCATTTAAAAATTACAGTGCAAACATTACGAAATTTCGTATTTCGTTTGTTTCATGACAAACGAAACGATGAACGAAACAATTTATGTAAAACGAAATGACTAACAAAATTAAATTTTATTTCGTAAACAAAACGAAACGAAAACAAACTGAATTATTTCGTGATCGTATTCCACGGTAGACATCTACATGTGATCTTCATCTTCTAAATTTGAACCACTCACATTTGAGCTTGTCATTTTTCGCAACTATTACGATTATAATTGAATTCGCCATATAAATTAATACTACCAATAAACTAAAAAACTAGGCATGTCAACTTCCTAAACAATTTTCACATAGTTTACTCCTATATTTGTGATATAAATTAATACAATATTAATTGAACATATTAATTTTCAATGTAGCAAATAGTTTAGTAGTACAATTATAATTAATTAAAATGACTTGAATAGATGATGAATTCAAGCATTCATGAATAAAAATATGAGAATTATGTTAAGAAATATTCAGTAAGAAATGTAAAAAAAAAAATATCAATGTAAATATTAAACAAAAAGACAAACAAGAAACATAGCCCCTAGGTGGTACAAAGGAGAGAAAACAAACCTATTGACAAGGGCCTTCTTTACAGTTCTTTGGGCTTCTATATCTATTTTATTGTTTTATTGCTTAAATTAGCTTATATATCTATCTTATTATTAGGTGAGGGCGTGAGGTTATGGTACTTTATAAAACATTACTTGTGCGGTATTTAATTTTTGTACCTCTAATTTTAAAGTTCAGGCGATTATTCTTAATCGTTGAACGTGGTTTCAATATTGAAATTTTGAAATCTCTTCACATATCAAATTTATTTGGGAACAAATGTTTTGTTGTTGTTGTTGTTGTTGTTTTAAAAGTAAGGTCAAAAGTTGGTTAATCCGATAATTTCTGGACCATTCGAATGAATAATTTTTCATCTCTTTTAAAAATAGTAAAAAAATTTAAAATGAAATTCGATCTTCAAAATTTTTTTGATACGAAGAGTACATTCAACGAATTGGATCAGTCGTTGGACTTTGAATTTAAATTAGAAATACCAAGGCGAAATCTCGCATGTGTCGTTTTTTAAAATATCAAAGCCTCTTTTTAAAATGTGCTTGTATGTTACAGCTCCGTTCGCATAGATCGAATTGGGAACGTCAGTATAATTAAATTAAATCAAATTAAAATTATCCTTAACTAATTTCATATTTTCTTATGACTATTCAAGCATCAAACGGTTATTTTCCAGAGCAGAGTATAAAATAGAAACAAATTAACTAATTAAGTACATTATGAAATCGCAAAATTAATTAAAGGAAAAAATAATAATTACGACATGAATTCATCATAACACCAGTGAATTTCAACCAAAACAAACTGTTCATTAAGCATGACATTTATTTCACATTCACGTTATATAACTATTTCAACAGTTGATCAAAATTAAAACCCAATTTGCAGATACATGGAACTAATTACCAATTACTTAATTAACCAAATGATAAACATAAATGCATGCTGGCATATGAATAAATAACAACACATCATGAAAATAAACTCGACTCTTAATTAATTCAAAAGCATGTCCGAAATCCAAATAATTAGTTGATTATTAATTTGATCAGGGAAGCCCGCCACCCAAACCACCGACACGTTCAAGTCCACCGCCATTTCCACCAATGCCAGTGCCACCGAGATGGAGGCCGGCTCCACCAGCAGCACCCGCATAGCCACCTAAACCTCCAATGAGGGGTAAACCACCGACATTCAGTCCGCCACCGAGCCCACCAAAACCATTGAGCCCCAGGTGGAGATTCTTTTCGTCAGTCAGCATGACGTTGGCTGTCGCTTTAGCGATACCTGTCATCATCTCGGTTGTTGCTTTGGTGGTACCTGCAGTGGGAATGTTCCTAGCTAGTGCTAGGGTTACAACAAGGGATAACATTACTAGCAGTGTAGTTGGCATTACAAACCTGAGCCTTGCCATATTCAATCTCTTAAATTATTTGCTTACTAAATTGTAGTGTAACAGTCTTAGAGATAGAGGTGATGATACTAGGATTGTATGGTTGATATGATATGAGATGCAGATGGTAGCATTTTATAGAGGGATCAGAGATGCATGCAGGTTGACTAGGTGAGCTAGGCACCAGAGTAATTAATTACCTGAGAGGTGAATTTGGTCTTGTCAGACACATTAATTAATCTGGAAACAATTAAAAGCCCTGAGATGGAGGTTAACTCAATTGCATGCCAGTTTTTTTTTTTTTTTTTGAAACAAGTGGGAAACTTCCCAATTGCATGCCAATTAATTTGTGCAACAATTTTTTTTTCTAAGTTTTAAATCACTTCTTATGTTTCAATCTATACGAGTATTATTTTGAGAAGATAAAATAGATCAAGTAAATTCCGCGGAATTAAATTACCTAGAAAATGTTAAATTTCCCAATTTAAGTATAAACTACATATTATTATTTCAACTTATAATAAACTTTGTTTAGTATTCCGCAGCTTTGTACGTACGTATGTCAGTTAGACATATAGAATTATTTGTTAAGAATATATAAACATAGTTAACAAAGTGATTATATATAGTTACGAGATATAATAAAGATCGATGCTTAATTATTTGTTAAGAATACATAAACATAGTTAACCAAATGACAATACATATTTTGATGCGTTAGAGAATGCATTTCATTGGTTGCCTTCCGTGTCGTGTAAATCATGCTATATTGCCACTAGCCACAAAAACACCGCACAAATTTAATATCAGCTCATCTCTGTTGAGTCAACAAGGCGAACTGGCGAAGGCAACGCCGCAACAGGAACAAGTGCATGCTCACGTGATAACACAGCTTGACTACTACTACACTGCCATATTTTCATTCCTTGTTAATTGTTACAAATGCCACGAGAAAAGAGAGAACGACAGACGGTGATTTCGGATTGGATATGGCAGTTGCATGCAAGTGGGAGCCTACATGCATGGCTGCATTTGTTGCGTACCCAAGTTAGAGCATCTCCGTCTCTCAAATTTTTTGAGTTTTTAAATTATTGTCATATTAATTTTAGAAATTTTTTTTTTTTTAGTTTCTAAACTCTCTATCTCTAAAACTGAAAAGTAAGAGTTTCTAAATTGTCACGTCAGCAAATATTACCAATATTATAGGAGACCGATTAATTTTAATTAATGATTAAGTCATGCCATAGTTTATAAACTCTAAAGCATAGTTGCTAAGAGCATCTCCATCCCTGAAACTTTAGGAGTTTCTAATCTGACGTGGCAGTTTCTAAATTAGTTTTAGGAATGTAAATGAGTTTCTTATTTAGAAATTTTGCTCAAGAGTTTCTTATTTAGCAACTATGCTTTAGAGTTTATAAACTATGACATGGCTTAATCATTGGTTAAAATTGATCGGTCTCTCATAATATTGATAATATTTGCTGACGTGGCAATTTAGAAACTCTAATTTTTCAGTTTTAGGGATGGAGAGTTTAGAAACTAAAGAAAAATTAAATTTCTAAAATTGATATGGCAATAATTTAGAAACTCAAAAAATTTTAGAGATGGAGATGCTCTAAATAAGAAACTCTTGAGCAAAATTTCTAAATAAGAAACTCATCTACATCCCTGAAACTCATTTAGAAACTGCCACGTCAGATTAGAAACTCCTAGAGTTTCAGGGATGGAGATGCTCTTAGATGTGGGATGGTATCTAACTATCTATCCCGTGCTCTTTCTGAGCAAGAGAAGAGGGTGGACCATCCAATTTAAAACGTAAGGATGAGATCTTAAATTTATAAATATACCACTAGCATTGTCAAACACACGAAACGATCACGCAAATTTCCTCTTGCGTCCTATGTTGCATTTTACGAACGAAATGAATTTATCTTGCGTCTTACCTGCGTTTAAAAAACTTTTCTTGCATTTATGTTTGTGTTTTGTTAAACGTAAGAAATGTTAAAAACGTTTAATTTTTTTGAACATTTAACGCGGTAACTAACAGTGCACAACAGAGTAAAAAAAATAATGGAAAATTTCTAAAAAATAGAAAAAATTACATGCAAACGCATATCGACATTATAACCAAATTAAAACAATAAATCAAAATATAAGTACATAACATGTTAAAATTAAAATTAATTATTTCATAACATCAAACATTAACTGTTTTCCACCATTCAAACAAGTTAGGGTTACAAACAAAAATCTTTTGTAAAGTGTAAATTCTATACAAACAAAATAAAAAACAAGAGTAAAATCCTATACAAATCTATAGAAGTTCTTCCTCAATTATGACCTCGGTCTCACTCCCATATCTTCCCCCATTGAAAGATATCATCTTCACTATCCCAATCTATTGAAAATGAGGCTGAAATAACCAAAAGAAGTTCTTGGCGATAAAGAAATTGTATTTTTACTAAGAAAGAATATTCTTAATAGTTAGTTCTTACTGTTAGATGACTCAGATGGAGAGTTTCACCATTCATCCTCTCATTCCACCTTCAACATCTTCTTCTTCTCCTTGCACTTGCTCTTGATGTCCTTGCCCTTGCACAAAGCAACAAGTCAAGGTCCTTGGCCACATACTCTAATTGGGAGTACACGATATTGTACTCGTGGATAAGACTCAGAAGAATCTGAACTACATGTCTCGAAGAAAGATTAAATTAGTGAATATACCCTAAACTCTAATGTATAAAACTATCTAAATCCTAAACTCTAAATTAACTCATAAGTGATTATATCCTAAATTCTAACACACACACAAAATCTAAATTTAACTGAATAATGAAAGCATAGGTGAACAAATTGAGAGTGCAATCATTTCAATATTGATCAGTGAACTAATTTTGGACTTTGCAAAGCAATCATTTCCAATATTGAACTAATAAGTAATAATGGACATTGAACTTTGCATTTAAGTTATTTTGGACACATTAAAATTGAACATTGAAATGCATTGTTAAGCAAGTTTAAGAGAAATAGAAGATGAAATTTCCTTGAAAAAAGAGAGGGATAAAACGTTTAGAAAGTCCTTGAGAAGAAGAGACACGATGACGGAGACTAGGAGTATTCTAAAATGAGACAAAACAAAAAGATACTATAAAATCTATGATGAACTGAAAAGTCTTTTTATAAATCTAAAAGACACTATATCAGCATTATTTAATTAAGTTTTTAAATACTTTTTAAAAAAGCAGCTCATATTTAATATTAGAAAGTGTCATTTTCTGGGTTATTTTTAAAATATTTAAAAAATAGCAGAAAATATTTAGAAATCACGAAATTTGATTTCTTATAATATTTTGATATGAAAAATTTATTGAGCAACTTAAATCGCAATTTATTGAGAAAATTAAATATCCATAGTCGCATAGGATGGAAGGGGTGTCCTATGTATATTACCATAGTCTTGCTATATTTATATATATATATATATATATATATATATATATATATATATATAAGAGGGGAATCCATTAGCCTCCTTTTTCGTAGCCTCCTCTAGCCTCTCCATCAATGTCAATGAAAATGATCGATTCGGACCGTTGAAAACATTCTTCATACTAATATAGACTTAGAGACCAAATTCTAGATTTTTTTGATTTTTTTTACTATTTTATCGGACGTGTTGAAAATTGAATTTATCTAACGATTTATAGACATCCAATTTTCAACCCGTCCGA
Source organism: Eleocharis quinqueflora (assembly GCA_964058865.1). NCBI lineage: Eukaryota > Viridiplantae > Streptophyta > Magnoliopsida > Poales > Cyperaceae > Eleocharis > Eleocharis quinqueflora. Next base: position 9,039 of record CAXKVX010004396.1, read on the forward strand.
TAAAATAGTAAAAAAATTCAAATAAATGTAAAATTTAGTCTCCAAGTCTATATTAGTATGAGTAATGTTTTGAACGGTCCGGATCGGCCATATTTGCCATATTCATTAATTTTGGTGGAAAATAGCGCTGGAGGCTACGAGAAGGAGGTCAAGGATCCCCCCCTCTCTCTCTCTCTATATATATATATATATATATATGAGGAGGGATCCATAGCGGCCATCAATTTCATAGCCGCCATCAATTTTGGATCGGCATCTGCCAATAAGTACTTATTATATGTTAAATATTTTCTTAATTAACTATGTTTTTTTTTATAAAAGGGTGCCGTTAGTTTTAATATTTATTATTTTTAAATGTCTTTCTGGATTGAAATTTGAATCTCTTCGTAGAGAGAGAAAGTTCTTTGGTTCTGTAATCTAATTAATAAAGGAAGTAAAAAATTATAAAATAAATACTGTTTTCCATTTTTTCAGGTTAATTAACACATAAGTAATGGAATTTGCCTCGATAGTTACGCATTTGTTTCCCGCGTAAGATATTCAAAAGAGTACAGAATTTAATTAATACAGCTCTTATGTAAAAAAAAAGTAGTATTAGAAAAGCTTGACTTCCTATTTTGTTTTATTGAGAAGTTTCCTTCAAATTGGTAAATTTTGTTCTTACTTCTTACCAATCTGTTGATTTCCTCAGTCAAATCAAACTCTTAGAATTTCTTTGCAATGACAAAAGAGTATTCCCCTTCTCTGAGACAAAATAGTATTCGGTTGTCATTTATTATTATTATTATTGGCATCAAGATTCAAGGCATGAATGAAGTACATTGAAGATTGACACTAAGCACCTATTCAGATCAATATATATTACTATGCAGTCGTCAGATTTCTTCAAATTCAATCAAATTGATAGAATCACAGTTAGAAAAATTAATGAATGAAGACACGAAGGTCCTTAACGCCATTTTCTTCAATGGTAACATAAATTCGCCTACTTTGTTTTTTTCTGTACCACAGTCCACATTATACATACCGTCTTCACTATGCATGTATTATTTATTAATGAGTGAACTCACAATACACTGCAGAAGTGCAAAAATGGTAAATAATAATTTCTTTGTTTTACGTCTGACGATTTACATATAATTGCTTTATCTAATCTAATCTGGATGGATTCAGAATTTTTACGAGAAGAGTTCAAGATTAGAAATTTTTTCGGGATCTTGAAATGATATATATTTAAAAAATTTCAAGATTAGAAATTTTAACAACAACAACAACAACAAAAAGGTTTTTTGTCCCAAATAAAATGAGTAGGCTAAAGATAAAGTCTATATTGAAATTGATTTCCATAAGATCGACTTAATTTTTATGTTGGCTGGTCAAATCTATCACAACTCTGCTTTTCAGGTTTGAAATCAATTATGTAAAACATAGACAAAGTTATTATAAATTATTGTAAAGGTAAACAAAACAATTTAAGCATATTTAAAAAAAAATAAATGTATGGTAAATTTTAATTTTTTTTCTAGAGGAATTCAACTGACTCCACGTCTTTACCTAATCAGTGCAAACATTAATATAACATGACTATCAATCGTAACAAGCTTTGGCAAGAATTTTACCTTAGTGTGGGAAGCAATTAGCTCAATTACATTTAATTTAAGAAAATCCAGAGTTTAAAAATTTCATGTTATAATTACATTATTCCCAGCACTTAAGGTTCTACGAATACATATAAAACTTCTAATTATAGAATCAGCATTTTATAGAATCTCCCCACTATCTATGTTGCCCATCTTCAACATCTTGTGATAACATAAAACTTCAATGGCGCATCCGATTATTGGACATGAAAATGTCCTATTTTTTATCCTCCAACATGTCCTATTTTATATGCCTCTGAGTCCTATTTTATTAGTAATCTTAGAAAAACAGCATCGATCACATTTCTTTCGTAATTGGACCGACTTCTAGGTGTAATTTAATGGGAAATTGTGCAGCAACACACGCATAGACAGACATATAATATTGGCGATGAAGAAGAGAGCAGAAGAGACACGTGTCTCCTCCTATTGGCCTGCTCTAATTCTCTGTCTCTTTTTTTCTTTATCCTTTTGCTGATTGGTCTATTCAATGTGGGATCCATCCGTAATATTTAATGAGGAATGATTCCTATTCATCCATGTTGGTGCACTCGGTCTATGTGAACACTAAGCTGGCGGTCTCATTTATCATGTGTATGAAGTTTTCTAAATCCGTGCCGTTCTGTGCCGTTTCGTTTCAAACACGACTTGACACGGCACAAAACGGCACTGTACGGTTAATATTTTATTATTTTTATCGTGTCGTTCTGTGTCGTGCAAAAAATTAGAATGGATCGAAACGGAACGGTTAAGACACGGCACGTTTAGATAACTGTGTCGTGCCTAACGTGGTCTTAACCGTGTCGTGCCTAAACGTGTTGTGTTGTGCCTAAACGTGTCGTATTTTAACCGTGTCTTGCCTAATCGTGACGTGTTTGTTCGTGTTGTGTTGCTTCGGCACGACGTGCCTTATTCGTGCCGAAAATAATAAAAAAAACTAAAAATAGAAAAAAAATTATAAGAACATAAAAATCTGAAAAAAAAAATCTTTACATTTTATAGACAATTTTTTTTTACCTCTAGTACATTTTTACATAAGTCATAACTTATAAACGTTGAAAAATTGGAAAATTGACATTTGGCACTAATTTAGATGTTGAACGAATTTACAACTCCCGTTGAAAATTTTCAAAAAAATTGAACTTACGTGCCTATCTATGCCTATCTGTGCATATCTGTACCTACTCGTGCCTACCCGTGTCGTCGTGTCATGCCTAAATGTGTCGTTTCTAGATGTATTATCATGTCGTGTTTGCGGGTCGTGTCCTGTCTCTCCTTGTAAACGTTTTGTGCCGTGTTGTGTCCTACATTATGAAACCTAAGCACGACACACTTAAGACACGACACGTGAACAGTACCGTGATGTGTCCCGTGTCTTAACTGTGCCGTATCCTTGTCGTGTCGTGTCGTTTTTGGACACGCAGGCACGGTTTTGAGAACTCTATGTGTAAGAAGTGTTCTAAATTTGTGCTGTTTTGTGTCGTTTTCGTTCCAAACACGGCTTGACATGGCACGGTACGGTTAATATTTTATTATTTTTATCGTGTCATTTTGTGTCGTGCAAAAAATTTGAAGGGATCGGAACGGAACGGTTAAGACACGGCACGTTTAGGCACCGTGCCTAAACATGTCGTGTCTTAACCGTGACGTGCCTAAACGTGTCGTGTCTTAACAGTGTCGTGCCTAAACGTGTCGTGCCTAAACGGTGTCGTGCCTAATCGTGACATGTTTGTTCGTGTTGTGTTGCTTCGGCACGACGTGTTTTATTCGTGTTAATCGTGCTGAAAATAATAAAAAATAGAAAAATATTATAAGAACATAAAAATCTGAAAAAAAATTTATACATTTTATAGACAATTATTTTTTTGGACCTCTAGTATATTTTTTTTGTTAAAGTCATAAGTCATAACTCATAAACGTTGGAAAATTGACATTTGACATTATTTTAGAGGTTGAACGAATTTACAACTCCTGTTGGAAAATTTAAAAAAAAATTTGACCTTACGTGCATATCTGTCCTATCCGTGCATATTCGTACCTACTCGTGCCCTACTCGTGCCTACCCATGCCATTGTGTCGTGCCTAAATGTGTCGTTTCTAGACGCATTATCATGTCGTTATGTGCCGTGTTTGCGTGTCGTGTCTCTCCTCGTAAACGTTTTGTGTAGTGTTGTGTCCTACAGTATGAAACCTAAGCACGACACACTTAAGACACAATACGTGAACAGTACCGTGCCGTGTCTCGTGTCCTTACCGACTTACCGTGCCGTGCCATTAATTTCGTATCATTTTTAAACACACAGATACGATTTTGAGAACTCTAGTATATCCCACGTGAACCGATCCATCCAAGAGCCACAACACAATTTTAAAACAAAAATCCATTAAAAATGAATTG
>CAXKVX010004397.1:0-24016 GCA_964058865.1 Eleocharis quinqueflora
AGTTTATTTTCATTTTAGCTTGATGAGAATATCAGATAAGTTATGCGTAAATTAGTAATTGTATAAACTGGTGGCGCTGATAAAATTTCAATTGGTAAACAATACTAGGCAGTGTTACGGATGGGATTAGTCTAATGAGGTTTATAATTGAGCAGTTATCCCATTTTTTTCTAAACATTTGCCTACCCGTACCAAGCTGGTTTCTTCTATTTTATCTCCAGCTTTGGGGAGCAGGAGAATTGTATTGATAACAATAAAGGTTAATTAGGTTTTGAATGTTATATTTCTGATCTAGGATCATTTTAAAAGTTGATACTGGCATTATTATGGTACTGATTTAAATGCTGGTACAAATAGTATTAATTACTAGTACTGAAATATATGCTAATATATAATTGTTTGCTTAAACTTTGTACTCAGCTTGAGAACCAAGTTCATGACTACATGCAAGATACAGCCGTGAAATATTCATGTAAGTGGGTGGAATAAGCATACTGGTTCGGTACTGAAACAATGTTGACTGTTCCTTCTTAAAAAGAACTTCTATAATATTTATTTCATTAATGTAATGCCTCACTCTGTTATTCCGAAGTACAAATAAAACAATATAAAACACGTGCCTTTCTGTGGTTGAGGTACTAAACATTTGTGTTTTTGCCCTAAAGATATGGACTTTGGTTGTTATACCAAACACAATATTTTTTGTTGGTATTTACTGGTACAGAAGCTCTTTATTAGTACAATGCAATGATCTTTTGCCAATTGTCAATTTAAGATTATAAATAATCCAACTGACCCCATTTGCAAGAAATTATTTAATTCATGCAATTAGTTGGGACAATGACTTAATACTGATACTTGCTTTTCTACTGATGCATTTACTTTGCCAATCCTAACAAAGGTATGTATCAATCTATACGTTCTGTAAGTAGCATTTTTTTAGTAAATTAGCTTTTGAGTTCAAAAAATGTTGTATACCTGTGGTCCCTTTTGCAATGTCAGTAAATTTCTGAAGTTTTTGTTAACTTCAAAATGAACAGGGTTATTTGCGTAAAGCTAATGAAGGAATACCACCAAATCCATGGGCTCTTCAGAAAATGTTGGAACACATCAAAGTATACTATGGGAATCCCCCAGTCATGATTCATGAAAATGGTACTCTCCTACATTTTCTCAGCTTTTCATCTGTTACAATGTCAGAGTTACGATGTGTCAAGTTGTAGCACTTACCACATTCCGGTCCACAAAAGTTGCAAAATTGCTCTTACTGTTATCCCTTTTCCTTTTGGACAAACACACAATATGCTTGAAAAAAGTTCCTATGTTTTAGATTCGCCCTGAATTGTGACCATAGGCTGTAGTAATTTGCGTGTTAATTGAATTAGAAAAGTTGCATAACACTTTGTATGCTTTAGCATTAAAATTAAGCTTATATGGAGGATAAAAATGTTCTATTCTAAGTACATGCAACTACTGCCCTGTACCCTTAACCTAACCTGAAGGCTGGAGGAAATGAGAATTTAATTTTGTTCATATGGTGGGACCCAAAAATGGAATGTCGAAAGGCCGAAAGTTCTCAAATCATCTCAAGTGATGGGTAGTGAGTATCAATCTGAGATATCCCATGAGGAAAATGCCTTAGACGATTGTACTAGTTTTGGTTGTTATTTTTAGATGTTATTTACTGCGTTAAACAAAAAGTATTCACCTGAAATGAAATTGACCACTTTGGTTTCCTTTGATGATCCAGGAAATGCTGACACTGAATCCCAGAAAGGAGATACGATGATGATTTTAGGAGATTTCTTAACACAATAGTTAGAAGCATTAGTTGTTTCTATAAGGTAAGCACTCTTGAGCTCAGGTTCCTATGTGGCATTGAGGAATTATTGTATGTTAAAATAAAATATTTGATGATTTTGAAGAAGAAACAACTGCGTATGTTTGCTGGTAAGTATCCACTACAGTGATGATGACAACAATAACAATAACTATTATCATAGATTTATAGTACTTAATACTAATTATCATCATCATTCTGGACCTTCTATCACTAGCCATTTGGACCTTGGCATACAACTAAAATGGAAACATATATTCATTAGGAAAATCTGAAATACACCCAAAGTTTTTTGATAATATAAATATATACCCAGAGTTTAAGCAACGTGCTCAACATTGAGAACCAAGTTTTGCTTAACATACGGCTTCTGGAACTAATTGCTTGCTTAAACTTTGTACTCAGCTGGTCTAACAGAATAGATAATGCTGGATAAGGAGGTATTATATGTTTACCTTACAATCATTTCCTCTTACTTATTTTAGAGCTATTTGTTTCCAAATATGTACTTTCGTCTTTACAAATTCAACTTGAAGCTCCTAATTTGGAAGAGTTGATATCATTTTTGTAATTTGCAGGAAAAGCTGTAGAACAAGGATCACTATGATGACACCAAATTAATTGTCTGGCTAGTCTGACTTCTACAACAATTATTTAATAGCATTTAGAATCATGGTTCAGATCACAACAATGAGTCTGTATTTTGTGCTAGGATTTATCTCATTACAGAAAATTGAGGTTTAGATGTTTTTGGATTTTATACTCATCTGTGAGCATGCATATGCATAGCATTTAGAATCATTTGTAATAAATTTGTGATATTTAAATGTGTTACATAATTTGCTAATTTTTATATATTTTGTTGTTTGTAAATTTGTTGTGTATTAACATTTTTATTATTCTATAATATCGTTCAGACAATAAATAGAGAATATATCATTTGGTACAATTTAGTGAAAAATAGATAAAAAATGAATAGAAAATTGGCAAAGCAGACAAATAAAATACTAATATGCGACCAGTAGGTTTTCATCTGCGACCGTATTTATTCATCTGTGACCGTATATTTGAAATAAGCTGACGTCAGCAAAACCAGAAACTGCGACCATGGTAATGTCACCTGCGACGGGTATGACGTCAGCGATAGCATCTGCGAGGCCTGATCTGAGACCAAGCTATCTGCGATCGGAGCTCATCGCTGATGACCAACTGCGACCGTTTTGGATACTATCTGCGACCGGTCCACCGGTCGCAGATACTCCCATGTGCTGTAGTGGCTCCCTGTGCCACGCAACACGCTTGTTCTTATTTGTTCAACACATGCTTAGAGATTTTTGTTTTCATTTTTTTAGTTGCTAGCTGCATGTCGAGTTGTTTGAGAGATGACAAAAAAATAGGGGGAAAATGAAAGTATGGTAGTTAACTTTTAGCTAGCTAGGACAGCAGAGAAATCAAAATATTATTCATCTCTATCTTACAAGCTCTTTTGTAATGTTGTAAGCTATGAACTCACTTATGTGCATATATATTTTGATTTTGTTTTCAATATGTGTTACCGTTGCTATTTCCTGTTATTTCATTTTGCCTAATACAATTGCTGAGCAAAATTTTCAAAAATGTATCGGAACCTTCATGACTTGAAAAAGCATTGTGAAATGTCCATAATTAATGAAGAGCAGACATAAAGCTACATTAATTTCAGCCATTTTGCATTAACTCTGTACGTAATATATAGGGAAAATCCATACAAGGTGATCATGAAGTGAGCATATAAAATAAAATAAAATAAAATGTCACAAGGTAGCTTTTAAATTTGTATGAAAAAGTAAATCAACTAAAAGACTCACTAATCATAAAAAGATCCACTCCATGGGTAAAAATATTGAAGACATGCAATGAAAAATTAACTAGACCAAAATTTCATTATACAAAAACATGCACTCCATAGGGAACTGTCATTCATCCTTACATATTACAATGGAGAGTACTTAGAGAGGGAGAAATGCTTGGAAGCTCCAAAAATAGTTAACTACAGATAAAATCTTTTCATACTTGAAAAGAATAGGAAGACCATAAGTTTAGCTCCATTCTTTTAACAATCGTTGGTAGATATTAAACGATTTCTATCACCTCTAATCTTTCACAAAATTCTTACATAGATCCTTCTTAAGAATATATTCATGTACCACAAATTATAGTGTATGGGACCTACGCCTCATTTCTAGTCTTGATCTATAACCTTCGAACCCAAACCTGGTCTAGGAAATTACTCTTCATAGTCACCCTGGCCTCTCACCTCCCTCTTTATATACCTACTATGGTAGTCATTTTAATTCATCATTGATTGGTTAAACAGAACCTCAAGCTAGCCAGCATTACAACTAAAAATGGCTCAAAGCTTTTTGAAAGTCTTGGCAATCTTTGTGTGTGTCTCTTTGTGTGCACTTAATGTGTCTGCGAGCGTCAACGTTTTCTATGTTGGTAAATATGGTGCTCACGCTAACGGGAAAACCAATGATGCCTCGGTAAAGTTTCTCTGCTATCTATTTTTATTATTACTTTGCAACTAGCCAGGGGCAGATTTAAAGGCATTGAAAAAGGGGCTAAACAATCTCCATTAATAAAAAAAGTGTTAATATTTTCTTTAGACTTCACATTTTTATAATTAAGAGAGTTTGAGATAATCACGTACCTTAAAATCTTAAAGCCTAAACTCTAATCTCTAAACTGTAATTCCTAAACTCTAATTAAGAGAGTTTGAGATAGTCACGTACCTTGAGCTCGGTCCATCTAAAATATTCATCTCTCTTATTCACCTGATGGCAGATGTAACGTGTTCGGAGAGCTCTGTAAATTAATTAAATAGAATGTCATCTCATTATTTTGTGTACATGCATATCGAATTCAGACTGAATTTAGACTTACGTATTTTGTGTATGTTCAATGTGTTAAAAAAGAAATGAAGTCTTACGTATTTAGACATGAATAAATATCTAAAGGGTCGCCTGTGATGCGATCTGCATTGTGGCCCCGATCTATCGAATCCACGAGCAAACCCCTTGCCGTCGAAATTTGCATCACAACAAGAAACCAATGATTGCTGCAATTCAACCAATAAACACAAAAATCATATATAATGGATACAATAAGCATATTAGTCACATATATATAAAAATTATACAATTAAGAGTTTAATTATTCTTACCCCTCAATATATGGCAACAAAATGAATGACATCGGGTCTTGGACTTCGTTAATAAACTTATTGATGTACGTTGAAGTACCATCAAAGTTCGTTCTTAGTGTGATTGACGCGCATACCATAGGGTCCATGAATAATATAAAGGAGTGGAAAAAGGTACCCCTAAGGTTGTTTTCACAAATCCTACACATACATCACATGCAATGGAATATCAAGTTATTGAATTATTAGAAATAAAATAAGTACCAGAAAACTTACATGCAGTATCCCTTTCTCATTCATACTAAATTGTACATTTACCCTCACCAGCACAACAGATTTGAGCCTTCGTCACTAGCTCATTGATCTTTCATCCGGTCTCGTCATAGCCTCGATCTCTCTAGATCTTATCTTAGCAATGATTGCAAACTGAAAAACGTCATTGATTCGTCTGAGGATCGAGCTCATCGCATCGTCTCTCCTTCATCAAACTCATATAGTCTAATCACTGATCCCTTGTCTAATCACCGATCAAAGCATCATTCATCCGATCTCAGCCGAGCTGCCCTCCTCAGTGATCTTTGCATCTTGTCTAATCACCGATCACTCGATCAGAGCATCAGATCTTTTATCTCAGTATCAATCAACCCCTAGCAACACTCTCAGTTTTTTCAATTCTATAGCCCAGAACTAGGGGGAGGAAGAAGATAAGAAGTAGAAAGGGGGTGGAGAGAGGAGAGGAAGGGGAGAAGGATTAGGGTCGGAATCGCCTCTTTTTCGCCTCTCTTTATTTCTCTCTTTCTCTAAATTTCCTTTGACCTATAATTGTTAACACTTAACATGTACATCTAAATATGGGTCTAACTTTGAATCAATATCAATTTGATATTTGTGCAATTGATCAGGTCCCTTCTCGTGTTAGCATAAGACCATGTATATATATCTTCAAGGACATTAATTGTTGGAAAGAGTGGTCATCTATGAGTGTTTATGACATGAAAAAAAAAAGAGTGTTGATGCATAAATGTAATTTATGGTATATTATGGGTCTATATATGTGTAAATTAATGTTGTATTAAATATCCAGTAAGAGCTGGAGTTGGGGATAACAAGAGAGTGAAATGAAATTATTTTCTTCTTTCCTGTTCTCTTCTTCACCTCGTTTATTGTTCCATTAAAAGTGAGGAAATGAAATTATTTTCTTCTCTCCTGTTCTCTTCTTCACCTCGTTTGTTCCATTAAAATCTCACTTAATCAATACTGGTAAATTTCAAAAAATACAACAGACAAATGGCACATCAGCATCACTGTGGCCGTGCATGACTCTGAATTGCAGTCAGGGATTCCATGCTAAACTATGAATCTAAATAAAAGATATCCAGCTCAAGTATATAGGTGACAAGTCACCATTGCTGTCGATCTGTGCATTCGCCAATACATGTTTCTCGATCTGTTCATATGCTCACTACAACAAACTGGGCCAGCAGACACCGTATTTGAGACCGGCCCATTTGTATGTCGCAGAAGGACTTCATTTACCGGGCCAACACTCGAATGTATTCGCCTATTCGGTCTGCGTCGCCATTTCCAAAAAAAATTCCTGCGATCGAAATCTCGACTCTTCAGTCTTCACCAATCTCGCGTCGTTTCTCCAAAACCCTAAAGCCGTCGTTTCTCCATTGTTGCTACCACCTCCGATCTCCTACCGCCTTTTCTCCATTGTTTCACCAGTCTCGCTACCACCTCTTCTCTCTACTCTTCTCTCTCTACCACGTCCGATCTCGTCAAAGGGAAGAACAGTTCGAGCACACAAATTTCTCTACCGCCTCCAATCTCGTCAAAGGAAAGAACAGTCCGAGCACACAAATTAAGAAGGTTTGATATCTCATAAACCTATCTCCTCATTTTTGTCTAGTCTATTTAGAGTTTAGTATAGAGTTATTGGTTCGAAAGTTGGTTGAATTTCCTTTTAGATAAGCATCACCCCGTTTCAAACTGATTTGTCATTCGTGTGCAATTACATGCATATGTTGCTGCTAAGTTTGCCTATGCATGATTGAGGTGTTTGTGAGGAGAAGCTGGTACATATAAGAGTAAGTTGAATTTCTTTGTGTTAGTGTCAAAACCTGCTGAACACTCTTTCTCCTTTGTACTGGGAGTTGTTGCAAAGAGCCAGGTAAGGTTCTCTTTTGACTCATGTCAGGAGTATTTTTTTCTGTTTTATAAATATGATAATTGGAAGATCAATTTGTCGTAAATATTAATTTGCTCATTTGTGTTCTTCAATTTTAAGGCGTGAGTTTGAGTAAATGGTTTCAGTTATAAATGTGTGCAACTGCAATGTTGTATCAGAATTGGTTGATGCAGTGAGTTTCTTCTTCTGATAATTTGCTAAAAAATGTTGTATTCCTGGTACATAAATTGGTTAATGCAGTGAGTTTCTTATCGAATGAAAATTGTGTCCATAATTATACTCAACTTTTGCTGTGCACATATATGAACATTCAACGAACCTCCGGTGTCGGTTGAGAAGCATAGCTGAGTAGCTGAGCCTACATTTGCTGATTCAAGTATATTAATTATCCAATTGAGGTAGCAAGATGCAAGAATACACAAACCATATATGATCAGAATTCAGAAGCACAACACAAATTTTAATATCATACAAAGTTACAAACTAATATTAATGGTTGTGTGGCTTGAATGCTCTTGAGCCTAAATGAGGGTAATCAAGGGGAAAAGGCCAATTCGAAGGATGTAATGACAATTTTTTTGTTTGGTAAGAGCTAAGAACAGGTCATTATTGTCCCGACAACAATTGGAGGGATCCAAGCTGGTGCTTTCAAGATTGGTGACACTGCTGGAAGCCTGGAACCATTGACAATATTATTGTCTGCTGGAACCATCTTATCTTTCCTATTTAGTTGTCTCTGCCTAAATTTGTTCAAGTGATATGATGACCTGAGATCAAAACTGATTACTTGCGCAAAATGATGTATAAGTGTCCGCTTAGTTTATTTTCATTTTAGCTTGATGAGAATATCAGATAAGTTATGCGTAAATTAGTAATTGTATAAACTGGTGGCGCTGATAAAATTTCAATTGGTAAACAATACTAGGCAGTGTTACGGATGGGATTAGTCTAATGAGGTTTATAATTGAGCAGTTATCCCATTTTTTTCTAAACATTTGCCTACCCGTACCAAGCTGGTTTCTTCTATTTTATCTCCAGCTTTGGGGAGCAGGAGAATTGTATTGATAACAATAAAGGTTAATTAGGTTTTGAATGTTATATTTCTGATCTAGGATCATTTTAAAAGTTGATACTGGCATTATTATGGTACTGATTTAAATGCTGGTACAAATAGTATTAATTACTAGTACTGAAATATATGCTAATATATAATTGTTTGCTTAAACTTTGTACTCAGCTTGAGAACCAAGTTCATGACTACATGCAAGATACAGCCGTGAAATATTCATGTAAGTGGGTGGAATAAGCATACTGGTTCGGTACTGAAACAATGTTGACTGTTCCTTCTTAAAAAGAACTTCTATAATATTTATTTCATTAATGTAATGCCTCACTCTGTTATTCCGAAGTACAAATAAAACAATATAAAACACGTGCCTTTCTGTGGTTGAGGTACTAAACATTTGTGTTTTTGCCCTAAAGATATGGACTTTGGTTGTTATACCAAACACAATATTTTTTGTTGGTATTTACTGGTACAGAAGCTCTTTATTAGTACAATGCAATGATCTTTTGCCAATTGTCAATTTAAGATTATAAATAATCCAACTGACCCCATTTGCAAGAAATTATTTAATTCATGCAATTAGTTGGGACAATGACTTAATACTGATACTTGCTTTTCTACTGATGCATTTACTTTGCCAATCCTAACAAAGGTATGTATCAATCTATACGTTCTGTAAGTAGCATTTTTTTAGTAAATTAGCTTTTGAGTTCAAAAAATGTTGTATACCTGTGGTCCCTTTTGCAATGTCAGTAAATTTCTGAAGTTTTTGTTAACTTCAAAATGAACAGGGTTATTTGCGTAAAGCTAATGAAGGAATACCACCAAATCCATGGGCTCTTCAGAAAATGTTGGAACACATCAAAGTATACTATGGGAATCCCCCAGTCATGATTCATGAAAATGGTACTCTCCTACATTTTCTCAGCTTTTCATCTGTTACAATGTCAGAGTTACGATGTGTCAAGTTGTAGCACTTACCACATTCCGGTCCACAAAAGTTGCAAAATTGCTCTTACTGTTATCCCTTTTCCTTTTGGACAAACACACAATATGCTTGAAAAAAGTTCCTATGTTTTAGATTCGCCCTGAATTGTGACCATAGGCTGTAGTAATTTGCGTGTTAATTGAATTAGAAAAGTTGCATAACACTTTGTATGCTTTAGCATTAAAATTAAGCTTATATGGAGGATAAAAATGTTCTATTCTAAGTACATGCAACTACTGCCCTGTACCCTTAACCTAACCTGAAGGCTGGAGGAAATGAGAATTTAATTTTGTTCATATGGTGGGACCCAAAAATGGAATGTCGAAAGGCCGAAAGTTCTCAAATCATCTCAAGTGATGGGTAGTGAGTATCAATCTGAGATATCCCATGAGGAAAATGCCTTAGACGATTGTACTAGTTTTGGTTGTTATTTTTAGATGTTATTTACTGCGTTAAACAAAAAGTATTCACCTGAAATGAAATTGACCACTTTGGTTTCCTTTGATGATCCAGGAAATGCTGACACTGAATCCCAGAAAGGAGATACGATGATGATTTTAGGAGATTTCTTAACACAATAGTTAGAAGCATTAGTTGTTTCTATAAGGTAAGCACTCTTGAGCTCAGGTTCCTATGTGGCATTGAGGAATTATTGTATGTTAAAATAAAATATTTGATGATTTTGAAGAAGAAACAACTGCGTATGTTTGCTGGTAAGTATCCACTACAGTGATGATGACAACAATAACAATAACTATTATCATAGATTTATAGTACTTAATACTAATTATCATCATCATTCTGGACCTTCTATCACTAGCCATTTGGACCTTGGCATACAACTAAAATGGAAACATATATTCATTAGGAAAATCTGAAATACACCCAAAGTTTTTTGATAATATAAATATATACCCAGAGTTTAAGCAACGTGCTCAACATTGAGAACCAAGTTTTGCTTAACATACGGCTTCTGGAACTAATTGCTTGCTTAAACTTTGTACTCAGCTGGTCTAACAGAATAGATAATGCTGGATAAGGAGGTATTATATGTTTACCTTACAATCATTTCCTCTTACTTATTTTAGAGCTATTTGTTTCCAAATATGTACTTTCGTCTTTACAAATTCAACTTGAAGCTCCTAATTTGGAAGAGTTGATATCATTTTTGTAATTTGCAGGAAAAGCTGTAGAACAAGGATCACTATGATGACACCAAATTAATTGTCTGGCTAGTCTGACTTCTACAACAATTATTTAATAGCATTTAGAATCATGGTTCAGATCACAACAATGAGTCTGTATTTTGTGCTAGGATTTATCTCATTACAGAAAATTGAGGTTTAGATGTTTTTGGATTTTATACTCATCTGTGAGCATGCATATGCATAGCATTTAGAATCATTTGTAATAAATTTGTGATATTTAAATGTGTTACATAATTTGCTAATTTTTATATATTTTGTTGTTTGTAAATTTGTTGTGTATTAACATTTTTATTATTCTATAATATCGTTCAGACAATAAATAGAGAATATATCATTTGGTACAATTTAGTGAAAAATAGATAAAAAATGAATAGAAAATTGGCAAAGCAGACAAATAAAATACTAATATGCGACCAGTAGGTTTTCATCTGCGACCGTATTTATTCATCTGTGACCGTATATTTGAAATAAGCTGACGTCAGCAAAACCAGAAACTGCGACCATGGTAATGTCACCTGCGACGGGTATGACGTCAGCGATAGCATCTGCGAGGCCTGATCTGAGACCAAGCTATCTGCGATCGGAGCTCATCGCTGATGACCAACTGCGACCGTTTTGGATACTATCTGCGACCGGTCCACCGGTCGCAGATACTCCCATGTGCTGTAGTGGCTCCCTGTGCCACGCAACACGCTTGTTCTTATTTGTTCAACACATGCTTAGAGATTTTTGTTTTCATTTTTTTAGTTGCTAGCTGCATGTCGAGTTGTTTGAGAGATGACAAAAAAATAGGGGGAAAATGAAAGTATGGTAGTTAACTTTTAGCTAGCTAGGACAGCAGAGAAATCAAAATATTATTCATCTCTATCTTACAAGCTCTTTTGTAATGTTGTAAGCTATGAACTCACTTATGTGCATATATATTTTGATTTTGTTTTCAATATGTGTTACCGTTGCTATTTCCTGTTATTTCATTTTGCCTAATACAATTGCTGAGCAAAATTTTCAAAAATGTATCGGAACCTTCATGACTTGAAAAAGCATTGTGAAATGTCCATAATTAATGAAGAGCAGACATAAAACTACATTAATTTCAGCCATTTTGCATTAACTCTGTACGTAATATATAGGGAAAATCCATACAAGGTGATCATGAAGTGAGCATATAAAATAAAATAAAATAAAATGTCACAAGGTAGCTTTTAAATTTGTATGAAAAAGTAAATCAACTAAAAGACTCACTAATCATAAAAAGATCCACTCCATGGGTAAAAATATTGAAGACATGCAATGAAAAATTAACTAGACCAAAATTTCATTATACAAAAACATGCACTCCATAGGGAACTGTCATTCATCCTTACATATTACAATGGAGAGTACTTAGAGAGGGAGAAATGCTTGGAAGCTCCAAAAATAGTTAACTACAGATAAAATCTTTT
Source organism: Eleocharis quinqueflora (assembly GCA_964058865.1). NCBI lineage: Eukaryota > Viridiplantae > Streptophyta > Magnoliopsida > Poales > Cyperaceae > Eleocharis > Eleocharis quinqueflora. The sequence continues at coordinate 11,920 of CAXKVX010004397.1, forward strand.
CATACTTGAAAAGAATAGGAAGACCATAAGTTTAGCTCCATTCTTTTAACAATCGTTGGTAGATATTAAACGATTTCTATCACCTCTAATCTTTCACAAAATTCTTACATAGATCCTTCTTAAGAATATATTCATGTACCACAAATTATAGTGTATGGGACCTACGCCTCATTTCTAGTCTTGATCTATAACCTTCGAACCCAAACCTGGTCTAGGAAATTACTCTTCATAGTCACCCTGGCCTCTCACCTCCCTCTTTATATACCTACTATGGTAGTCATTTTAATTCATCATTGATTGGTTAAACAGAACCTCAAGCTAGCCAGCATTACAACTAAAAATGGCTCAAAGCTTTTTGAAAGTCTTGGCAATCTTTGTGTGTGTCTCTTTGTGTGCACTTAATGTGTCTGCGAGCGTCAACGTTTTCTATGTTGGTAAATATGGTGCTCACGCTAACGGGAAAACCAATGATGCCTCGGTAAAGTTTCTCTGCTATCTATTTTTATTATTACTTTGCAACTAGCCAGGGGCAGATTTAAAGGCATTGAAAAAGGGGCTAAACAATCTCCATTAATAAAAAAAGTGTTAATATTTTCTTTAGACTTCACATTTTTATAATTAAGAGAGTTTGAGATAATCACGTACCTTAAAATCTTAAAGCCTAAACTCTAATCTCTAAACTGTAATTCCTAAACTCTAATTAAGAGAGTTTGAGATAGTCACGTACCTTGAGCTCGGTCCATCTAAAATATTCATCTCTCTTATTCACCTGATGGCAGATGTAACGTGTTCGGAGAGCTCTGTAAATTAATTAAATAGAATGTCATCTCATTATTTTGTGTACATGCATATCGAATTCAGACTGAATTTAGACTTACGTATTTTGTGTATGTTCAATGTGTTAAAAAAGAAATGAAGTCTTACGTATTTAGACATGAATAAATATCTAAAGGGTCGCCTGTGATGCGATCTGCATTGTGGCCCCGATCTATCGAATCCACGAGCAAACCCCTTGCCGTCGAAATTTGCATCACAACAAGAAACCAATGATTGCTGCAATTCAACCAATAAACACAAAAATCATATATAATGGATACAATAAGCATATTAGTCACATATATATAAAAATTATACAATTAAGAGTTTAATTATTCTTACCCCTCAATATATGGCAACAAAATGAATGACATCGGGTCTTGGACTTCGTTAATAAACTTATTGATGTACGTTGAAGTACCATCAAAGTTCGTTCTTAGTGTGATTGACGCGCATACCATAGGGTCCATGAATAATATAAAGGAGTGGAAAAAGGTACCCCTAAGGTTGTTTTCACAAATCCTACACATACATCACATGCAATGGAATATCAAGTTATTGAATTATTAGAAATAAAATAAGTACCAGAAAACTTACATGCAGTATCCCTTTCTCATTCATACTAAATTGTACATTTACCCTCACCAGCACAACAGATTTGAGCCTTCGTCACTAGCTCATTGATCTTTCATCCGGTCTCGTCATAGCCTCGATCTCTCTAGATCTTATCTTAGCAATGATTGCAAACTGAAAAACGTCATTGATTCGTCTGAGGATCGAGCTCATCGCATCGTCTCTCCTTCATCAAACTCATATAGTCTAATCACTGATCCCTTGTCTAATCACCGATCAAAGCATCATTCATCCGATCTCAGCCGAGCTGCCCTCCTCAGTGATCTTTGCATCTTGTCTAATCACCGATCACTCGATCAGAGCATCAGATCTTTTATCTCAGTATCAATCAACCCCTAGCAACACTCTCAGTTTTTTCAATTCTATAGCCCAGAACTAGGGGGAGGAAGAAGATAAGAAGTAGAAAGGGGGTGGAGAGAGGAGAGGAAGGGGAGAAGGATTAGGGTCGGAATCGCCTCTTTTTCGCCTCTCTTTATTTCTCTCTTTCTCTAAATTTCCTTTGACCTATAATTGTTAACACTTAACATGTACATCTAAATATGGGTCTAACTTTGAATCAATATCAATTTGATATTTGTGCAATTGATCAGGTCCCTTCTCGTGTTAGCATAAGACCATGTATATATATCTTCAAGGACATTAATTGTTGGAAAGAGTGGTCATCTATGAGTGTTTATGACATGAAAAAAAAAAGAGTGTTGATGCATAAATGTAATTTATGGTATATTATGGGTCTATATATGTGTAAATTAATGTTGTATTAAATATCCAGTAAGAGCTGGAGTTGGGGATAACAAGAGAGTGAAATGAAATTATTTTCTTCTTTCCTGTTCTCTTCTTCACCTCGTTTATTGTTCCATTAAAAGTGAGGAAATGAAATTATTTTCTTCTCTCCTGTTCTCTTCTTCACCTCGTTTGTTCCATTAAAATCTCACTTAATCAATACTGGTAAATTTCAAAAAATACAACAGACAAATGGCACATCAGCATCACTGTGGCCGTGCATGACTCTGAATTGCAGTCAGGGATTCCATGCTAAACTATGAATCTAAATAAAAGATATCCAGCTCAAGTATATAGGTGACAAGTCACCATTGCTGTCGATCTGTGCATTCGCCAATACATGTTTCTCGATCTGTTCATATGCTCACTACAACAAACTGGGCCAGCAGACACCGTATTTGAGACCGGCCCATTTGTATGTCGCAGAAGGACTTCATTTACCGGGCCAACACTCGAATGTATTCGCCTATTCGGTCTGCGTCGCCATTTCCAAAAAAAATTCCTGCGATCGAAATCTCGACTCTTCAGTCTTCACCAATCTCGCGTCGTTTCTCCAAAACCCTAAAGCCGTCGTTTCTCCATTGTTGCTACCACCTCCGATCTCCTACCGCCTTTTCTCCATTGTTTCACCAGTCTCGCTACCACCTCTTCTCTCTACTCTTCTCTCTCTACCACGTCCGATCTCGTCAAAGGGAAGAACAGTTCGAGCACACAAATTTCTCTACCGCCTCCAATCTCGTCAAAGGAAAGAACAGTCCGAGCACACAAATTAAGAAGGTTTGATATCTCATAAACCTATCTCCTCATTTTTGTCTAGTCTATTTAGAGTTTAGTATAGAGTTATTGGTTCGAAAGTTGGTTGAATTTCCTTTTAGATAAGCATCACCCCGTTTCAAACTGATTTGTCATTCGTGTGCAATTACATGCATATGTTGCTGCTAAGTTTGCCTATGCATGATTGAGGTGTTTGTGAGGAGAAGCTGGTACATATAAGAGTAAGTTGAATTTCTTTGTGTTAGTGTCAAAACCTGCTGAACACTCTTTCTCCTTTGTACTGGGAGTTGTTGCAAAGAGCCAGGTAAGGTTCTCTTTTGACTCATGTCAGGAGTATTTTTTTCTGTTTTATAAATATGATAATTGGAAGATCAATTTGTCGTAAATATTAATTTGCTCATTTGTGTTCTTCAATTTTAAGGCGTGAGTTTGAGTAAATGGTTTCAGTTATAAATGTGTGCAACTGCAATGTTGTATCAGAATTGGTTGATGCAGTGAGTTTCTTCTTCTGATAATTTGCTAAAAAATGTTGTATTCCTGGTACATAAATTGGTTAATGCAGTGAGTTTCTTATCGAATGAAAATTGTGTCCATAATTATACTCAACTTTTGCTGTGCACATATATGAACATTCAACGAACCTCCGGTGTCGGTTGAGAAGCATAGCTGAGTAGCTGAGCCTACATTTGCTGATTCAAGTATATTAATTATCCAATTGAGGTAGCAAGATGCAAGAATACACAAACCATATATGATCAGAATTCAGAAGCACAACACAAATTTTAATATCATACAAAGTTACAAACTAATATTAATGGTTGTGTGGCTTGAATGCTCTTGAGCCTAAATGAGGGTAATCAAGGGGAAAAGGCCAATTCGAAGGATGTAATGACAATTTTTTTGTTTGGTAAGAGCTAAGAACAGGTCATTATTGTCCCGACAACAATTGGAGGGATCCAAGCTGGTGCTTTCAAGATTGGTGACACTGCTGGAAGCCTGGAACCATTGACAATATTATTGTCTGCTGGAACCATCTTATCTTTCCTATTTAGTTGTCTCTGCCTAAATTTGTTCAAGTGATATGATGACCTGAGATCAAAACTGATTACTTGCGCAAAATGATGTATAAGTGTCCGCTTAGTTTATTTTCATTTTAGCTTGATGAGAATATCAGATAAGTTATGCGTAAATTAGTAATTGTATAAACTGGTGGCGCTGATAAAATTTCAATTGGTAAACAATACTAGGCAGTGTTACGGATGGGATTAGTCTAATGAGGTTTATAATTGAGCAGTTATCCCATTTTTTTCTAAACATTTGCCTACCCGTACCAAGCTGGTTTCTTCTATTTTATCTCCAGCTTTGGGGAGCAGGAGAATTGTATTGATAACAATAAAGGTTAATTAGGTTTTGAATGTTATATTTCTGATCTAGGATCATTTTAAAAGTTGATACTGGCATTATTATGGTACTGATTTAAATGCTGGTACAAATAGTATTAATTACTAGTACTGAAATATATGCTAATATATAATTGTTTGCTTAAACTTTGTACTCAGCTTGAGAACCAAGTTCATGACTACATGCAAGATACAGCCGTGAAATATTCATGTAAGTGGGTGGAATAAGCATACTGGTTCGGTACTGAAACAATGTTGACTGTTCCTTCTTAAAAAGAACTTCTATAATATTTATTTCATTAATGTAATGCCTCACTCTGTTATTCCGAAGTACAAATAAAACAATATAAAACACGTGCCTTTCTGTGGTTGAGGTACTAAACATTTGTGTTTTTGCCCTAAAGATATGGACTTTGGTTGTTATACCAAACACAATATTTTTTGTTGGTATTTACTGGTACAGAAGCTCTTTATTAGTACAATGCAATGATCTTTTGCCAATTGTCAATTTAAGATTATAAATAATCCAACTGACCCCATTTGCAAGAAATTATTTAATTCATGCAATTAGTTGGGACAATGACTTAATACTGATACTTGCTTTTCTACTGATGCATTTACTTTGCCAATCCTAACAAAGGTATGTATCAATCTATACGTTCTGTAAGTAGCATTTTTTTAGTAAATTAGCTTTTGAGTTCAAAAAATGTTGTATACCTGTGGTCCCTTTTGCAATGTCAGTAAATTTCTGAAGTTTTTGTTAACTTCAAAATGAACAGGGTTATTTGCGTAAAGCTAATGAAGGAATACCACCAAATCCATGGGCTCTTCAGAAAATGTTGGAACACATCAAAGTATACTATGGGAATCCCCCAGTCATGATTCATGAAAATGGTACTCTCCTACATTTTCTCAGCTTTTCATCTGTTACAATGTCAGAGTTACGATGTGTCAAGTTGTAGCACTTACCACATTCCGGTCCACAAAAGTTGCAAAATTGCTCTTACTGTTATCCCTTTTCCTTTTGGACAAACACACAATATGCTTGAAAAAAGTTCCTATGTTTTAGATTCGCCCTGAATTGTGACCATAGGCTGTAGTAATTTGCGTGTTAATTGAATTAGAAAAGTTGCATAACACTTTGTATGCTTTAGCATTAAAATTAAGCTTATATGGAGGATAAAAATGTTCTATTCTAAGTACATGCAACTACTGCCCTGTACCCTTAACCTAACCTGAAGGCTGGAGGAAATGAGAATTTAATTTTGTTCATATGGTGGGACCCAAAAATGGAATGTCGAAAGGCCGAAAGTTCTCAAATCATCTCAAGTGATGGGTAGTGAGTATCAATCTGAGATATCCCATGAGGAAAATGCCTTAGACGATTGTACTAGTTTTGGTTGTTATTTTTAGATGTTATTTACTGCGTTAAACAAAAAGTATTCACCTGAAATGAAATTGACCACTTTGGTTTCCTTTGATGATCCAGGAAATGCTGACACTGAATCCCAGAAAGGAGATACGATGATGATTTTAGGAGATTTCTTAACACAATAGTTAGAAGCATTAGTTGTTTCTATAAGGTAAGCACTCTTGAGCTCAGGTTCCTATGTGGCATTGAGGAATTATTGTATGTTAAAATAAAATATTTGATGATTTTGAAGAAGAAACAACTGCGTATGTTTGCTGGTAAGTATCCACTACAGTGATGATGACAACAATAACAATAACTATTATCATAGATTTATAGTACTTAATACTAATTATCATCATCATTCTGGACCTTCTATCACTAGCCATTTGGACCTTGGCATACAACTAAAATGGAAACATATATTCATTAGGAAAATCTGAAATACACCCAAAGTTTTTTGATAATATAAATATATACCCAGAGTTTAAGCAACGTGCTCAACATTGAGAACCAAGTTTTGCTTAACATACGGCTTCTGGAACTAATTGCTTGCTTAAACTTTGTACTCAGCTGGTCTAACAGAATAGATAATGCTGGATAAGGAGGTATTATATGTTTACCTTACAATCATTTCCTCTTACTTATTTTAGAGCTATTTGTTTCCAAATATGTACTTTCGTCTTTACAAATTCAACTTGAAGCTCCTAATTTGGAAGAGTTGATATCATTTTTGTAATTTGCAGGAAAAGCTGTAGAACAAGGATCACTATGATGACACCAAATTAATTGTCTGGCTAGTCTGACTTCTACAACAATTATTTAATAGCATTTAGAATCATGGTTCAGATCACAACAATGAGTCTGTATTTTGTGCTAGGATTTATCTCATTACAGAAAATTGAGGTTTAGATGTTTTTGGATTTTATACTCATCTGTGAGCATGCATATGCATAGCATTTAGAATCATTTGTAATAAATTTGTGATATTTAAATGTGTTACATAATTTGCTAATTTTTATATATTTTGTTGTTTGTAAATTTGTTGTGTATTAACATTTTTATTATTCTATAATATCGTTCAGACAATAAATAGAGAATATATCATTTGGTACAATTTAGTGAAAAATAGATAAAAAATGAATAGAAAATTGGCAAAGCAGACAAATAAAATACTAATATGCGACCAGTAGGTTTTCATCTGCGACCGTATTTATTCATCTGTGACCGTATATTTGAAATAAGCTGACGTCAGCAAAACCAGAAACTGCGACCATGGTAATGTCACCTGCGACGGGTATGACGTCAGCGATAGCATCTGCGAGGCCTGATCTGAGACCAAGCTATCTGCGATCGGAGCTCATCGCTGATGACCAACTGCGACCGTTTTGGATACTATCTGCGACCGGTCCACCGGTCGCAGATACTCCCATGTGCTGTAGTGGCTCCCTGTGCCACGCAACACGCTTGTTCTTATTTGTTCAACACATGCTTAGAGATTTTTGTTTTCATTTTTTTAGTTGCTAGCTGCATGTCGAGTTGTTTGAGAGATGACAAAAAAATAGGGGGAAAATGAAAGTATGGTAGTTAACTTTTAGCTAGCTAGGACAGCAGAGAAATCAAAATATTATTCATCTCTATCTTACAAGCTCTTTTGTAATGTTGTAAGCTATGAACTCACTTATGTGCATATATATTTTGATTTTGTTTTCAATATGTGTTACCGTTGCTATTTCCTGTTATTTCATTTTGCCTAATACAATTGCTGAGCAAAATTTTCAAAAATGTATCGGAACCTTCATGACTTGAAAAAGCATTGTGAAATGTCCATAATTAATGAAGAGCAGACATAAAGCTACATTAATTTCAGCCATTTTGCATTAACTCTGTACGTAATATATAGGGAAAATCCATACAAGGTGATCATGAAGTGAGCATATAAAATAAAATAAAATAAAATGTCACAAGGTAGCTTTTAAATTTGTATGAAAAAGTAAATCAACTAAAAGACTCACTAATCATAAAAAGATCCACTCCATGGGTAAAAATATTGAAGACATGCAATGAAAAATTAACTAGACCAAAATTTCATTATACAAAAACATGCACTCCATAGGGAACTGTCATTCATCCTTACATATTACAATGGAGAGTACTTAGAGAGGGAGAAATGCTTGGAAGCTCCAAAAATAGTTAACTACAGATAAAATCTTTTCATACTTGAAAAGAATAGGAAGACCATAAGTTTAGCTCCATTCTTTTAACAATCGTTGGTAGATATTAAACGATTTCTATCACCTCTAATCTTTCACAAAATTCTTACATAGATCCTTCTTAAGAATATATTCATGTACCACAAATTATAGTGTATGGGACCTACGCCTCATTTCTAGTCTTGATCTATAACCTTCGAACCCAAACCTGGTCTAGGAAATTACTCTTCATAGTCACCCTGGCCTCTCACCTCCCTCTTTATATACCTACTATGGTAGTCATTTTAATTCATCATTGATTGGTTAAACAGAACCTCAAGCTAGCCAGCATTACAACTAAAAATGGCTCAAAGCTTTTTGAAAGTCTTGGCAATCTTTGTGTGTGTCTCTTTGTGTGCACTTAATGTGTCTGCGAGCGTCAACGTTTTCTATGTTGGTAAATATGGTGCTCACGCTAACGGGAAAACCAATGATGCCTCGGTAAAGTTTCTCTGCTATCTATTTTTATTATTACTTTGCAACTAGCCAGGGGCAGATTTAAAGGCATTGAAAAAGGGGCTAAACAATCTCCATTAATAAAAAAAGTGTTAATATTTTCTTTAGACTTCACATTTTTATAATTAAGAGAGTTTGAGATAATCACGTACCTTAAAATCTTAAAGCCTAAACTCTAATCTCTAAACTGTAATTCCTAAACTCTAATTAAGAGAGTTTGAGATAGTCACGTACCTTGAGCTCGGTCCATCTAAAATATTCATCTCTCTTATTCACCTGATGGCAGATGTAACGTGTTCGGAGAGCTCTGTAAATTAATTAAATAGAATGTCATCTCATTATTTTGTGTACATGCATATCGAATTCAGACTGAATTTAGACTTACGTATTTTGTGTATGTTCAATGTGTTAAAAAAGAAATGAAGTCTTACGTATTTAGACATGAATAAATATCTAAAGGGTCGCCTGTGATGCGATCTGCATTGTGGCCCCGATCTATCGAATCCACGAGCAAACCCCTTGCCGTCGAAATTTGCATCACAACAAGAAACCAATGATTGCTGCAATTCAACCAATAAACACAAAAATCATATATAATGGATACAATAAGCATATTAGTCACATATATATAAAAATTATACAATTAAGAGTTTAATTATTCTTACCCCTCAATATATGGCAACAAAATGAATGACATCGGGTCTTGGACTTCGTTAATAAACTTATTGATGTACGTTGAAGTACCATCAAAGTTCGTTCTTAGTGTGATTGACGCGCATACCATAGGGTCCATGAATAATATAAAGGAGTGGAAAAAGGTACCCCTAAGGTTGTTTTCACAAATCCTACACATACATCACATGCAATGGAATATCAAGTTATTGAATTATTAGAAATAAAATAAGTACCAGAAAACTTACATGCAGTATCCCTTTCTCATTCATACTAAATTGTACATTTACCCTCACCAGCACAACAGATTTGAGCCTTCGTCACTAGCTCATTGATCTTTCATCCGGTCTCGTCATAGCCTCGATCTCTCTAGATCTTATCTTAGCAATGATTGCAAACTGAAAAACGTCATTGATTCGTCTGAGGATCGAGCTCATCGCATCGTCTCTCCTTCATCAAACTCATATAGTCTAATCACTGATCCCTTGTCTAATCACCGATCAAAGCATCATTCATCCGATCTCAGCCGAGCTGCCCTCCTCAGTGATCTTTGCATCTTGTCTAATCACCGATCACTCGATCAGAGCATCAGATCTTTTATCTCAGTATCAATCAACCCCTAGCAACACTCTCAGTTTTTTCAATTCTATAGCCCAGAACTAGGGGGAGGAAGAAGATAAGAAGTAGAAAGGGGGTGGAGAGAGGAGAGGAAGGGGAGAAGGATTAGGGTCGGAATCGCCTCTTTTTCGCCTCTCTTTATTTCTCTCTTTCTCTAAATTTCCTTTGACCTATAATTGTTAACACTTAACATGTACATCTAAATATGGGTCTAACTTTGAATCAATATCAATTTGATATTTGTGCAATTGATCAGGTCCCTTCTCGTGTTAGCATAAGACCATGTATATATATCTTCAAGGACATTAATTGTTGGAAAGAGTGGTCATCTATGAGTGTTTATGACATGAAAAAAAAAAGAGTGTTGATGCATAAATGTAATTTATGGTATATTATGGGTCTATATATGTGTAAATTAATGTTGTATTAAATATCCAGTAAGAGCTGGAGTTGGGGATAACAAGAGAGTGAAATGAAATTATTTTCTTCTTTCCTGTTCTCTTCTTCACCTCGTTTATTGTTCCATTAAAAGTGAGGAAATGAAATTATTTTCTTCTCTCCTGTTCTCTTCTTCACCTCGTTTGTTCCATTAAAATCTCACTTAATCAATACTGGTAAATTTCAAAAAATACAACAGACAAATGGCACATCAGCATCACTGTGGCCGTGCATGACTCTGAATTGCAGTCAGGGATTCCATGCTAAACTATGAATCTAAATAAAAGATATCCAGCTCAAGTATATAGGTGACAAGTCACCATTGCTGTCGATCTGTGCATTCGCCAATACATGTTTCTCGATCTGTTCATATGCTCACTACAACAAACTGGGCCAGCAGACACCGTATTTGAGACCGGCCCATTTGTATGTCGCAGAAGGACTTCATTTACCGGGCCAACACTCGAATGTATTCGCCTATTCGGTCTGCGTCGCCATTTCCAAAAAAAATTCCTGCGATCGAAATCTCGACTCTTCAGTCTTCACCAATCTCGCGTCGTTTCTCCAAAACCCTAAAGCCGTCGTTTCTCCATTGTTGCTACCACCTCCGATCTCCTACCGCCTTTTCTCCATTGTTTCACCAGTCTCGCTACCACCTCTTCTCTCTACTCTTCTCTCTCTACCACGTCCGATCTCGTCAAAGGGAAGAACAGTTCGAGCACACAAATTTCTCTACCGCCTCCAATCTCGTCAAAGGAAAGAACAGTCCGAGCACACAAATTAAGAAGGTTTGATATCTCATAAACCTATCTCCTCATTTTTGTCTAGTCTATTTAGAGTTTAGTATAGAGTTATTGGTTCGAAAGTTGGTTGAATTTCCTTTTAGATAAGCATCACCCCGTTTCAAACTGATTTGTCATTCGTGTGCAATTACATGCATATGTTGCTGCTAAGTTTGCCTATGCATGATTGAGGTGTTTGTGAGGAGAAGCTGGTACATATAAGAGTAAGTTGAATTTCTTTGTGTTAGTGTCAAAACCTGCTGAACACTCTTTCTCCTTTGTACTGGGAGTTGTTGCAAAGAGCCAGGTAAGGTTCTCTTTTGACTCATGTCAGGAGTATTTTTTTCTGTTTTATAAATATGATAATTGGAAGATCAATTTGTCGTAAATATTAATTTGCTCATTTGTGTTCTTCAATTTTAAGGCGTGAGTTTGAGTAAATGGTTTCAGTTATAAATGTGTGCAACTGCAATGTTGTATCAGAATTGGTTGATGCAGTGAGTTTCTTCTTCTGATAATTTGCTAAAAAATGTTGTATTCCTGGTACATAAATTGGTTAATGCAGTGAGTTTCTTATCGAATGAAAATTGTGTCCATAATTATACTCAACTTTTGCTGTGCACATATATGAACATTCAACGAACCTCCGGTGTCGGTTGAGAAGCATAGCTGAGTAGCTGAGCCTACATTTGCTGATTCAAGTATATTAATTATCCAATTGAGGTAGCAAGATGCAAGAATACACAAACCATATATGATCAGAATTCAGAAGCACAACACAAATTTTAATATCATACAAAGTTACAAACTAATATTAATGGTTGTGTGGCTTGAATGCTCTTGAGCCTAAATGAGGGTAATCAAGGGGAAAAGGCCAATTCGAAGGATGTAATGACAATTTTTTTGTTTGGTAAGAGCTAAGAACAGGTCATTATTGTCCCGACAACAATTGGAGGGATCCAAGCTGGTGCTTTCAAGATTGGTGACACTGCTGGAAGCCTGGAACCATTGACAATATTATTGTCTGCTGGAACCATCTTATCTTTCCTATTTAGTTGTCTC
>CAXKVX010004398.1:0-19887 GCA_964058865.1 Eleocharis quinqueflora
GCAGAGCCTTAGCATGCTCGCCTACATGTCGCTCGGTGGGGTCCTGGCATCGTCAGTTCTCATAGTCTCTGTTTTGTGGGCCGGAGCGTTTAATGGGGTTGGATTCCATCAGAAAGGGATTGTTCTAAATTGGCAAGGAATATCAACTGCTGTTAGTCTGTATGCATTTTGCTTCAGCGGCCATTCTGTTTTTCCAACCATTTATACTTCAATGCAAAATCCTTCCAAGTTTTCCAAAGTAAGTCCATTATATTCTTCTGATGATTTGTTCAAATAATTTAAATGTGAATATATATGATAAGATATTATTGATCTCTTTCTTTTATATATTTATATATAGGTGCTGCTCTATTGTTTTGCTGCGTGCACGGTGAACTACGCGCTCATGGCCATCGTCGGATACATGATGTACGGCCAAGATATAAAATCTCAAATTACACTTAATCTTCCAAATGGAAAATGGAGTTCAAATATAGCAATCTACACAACTCTGGTCAATCCTCTGATGAAGTACGCGTTGATAGTGATGCCAATAGCAAATGCTATTGAAGAATTGTTCAAGTTTTCCAAGTTCAGATCGTTTAGCATTTTAATCAGAACAATACTAGTTATCAGCACAACAGTGGTGGCCTTAGTTGTGCCCTTTTTTGCTGAACTGGTAGCACTTACGGGCGCGTTGCTAAGTAGCATGGCAACAATGGTGTTGCCATGCTTGTGCTACCTTAAGATCTCAAAAACCTACAAGAAATTAGGGTTTGAATCGGTAGCTTGTGTCGTTATTCTCATAATTGGAGTGTTGATAGCCACATTTGGGACATATACTTCTTTGAGGAACATTGCAGAGAACCTATGACAAGAACTAGCTAGGAAATTGACACCGATCTCCTGGTGTGTGTAACCAGTTGGTAACATGAATTTAAGGGTGAAGTTATGGTGTTTGTGCATGTATCGTGTTTGCGCATCTGAATTCTCCGATTAACATCGAGATTCGATTCGCACGAATCTCGATGCGCATCGGAAGGTCCAGATGTGCAAACACGATACATGCGTAAGCAATATAGTTTTGCTCTAAATTTAATCATTGACATTTTTAAATGAGGATTTATATTTGAAAATATATATAGATGAGAATTCATTTACATCTATCTGCTACAAAAAGTTGTGCCTATGAGAGTCTTGTACGAGTCCGTGCTATTATTTTGGCAAAAAATAATAGAGGACCTGTTATTCATGTTTGAACTATCAAATTAAAAACTGGAATTCATCTCTCTGAAATACTTCTTATGTAGAAGAGTTATCGAATGGCTCACACAATTTTGAATTTGTGTGTGTAAATTTTGAAGTTGTATGAATCGTTCGATTGTTATCCCACCATAAGAAGTAAATTGATTAGTTCGGTAGAACTTAACGGTCAAGATCAAAATAAGAAAAAAAAAAGCAGAAAATTTGAATCCATCTAGTACATGATATCTTATCTTATTACTACATGTAGTAAAAGCAGATAGGACCAGGCGAATTGCAGTCTGGAGATGTGGCAAGTTTTTTTTTGTATCGTCCAAAATACTCTTTTGATTGAACGGGTATGACATTCAAAATATAACTAGCGAGTAAGGTTAAAATTATATTATATATATATAGAGTTGTGCTAAAATACTTTATAAAGCACCAACATGCATATACTTTAGGCTCGTATCTCGAGATATAAAGTTCAAATAACCGATCAAGACCGTTGAAAATGTTCTCCATACTAACAAAAATTTGGAGACCAAATTTTTCATTTTTTTGAATTTTTTTACTATTTTATCGGGTAAGTAGAAAATTCATTAATCTGACGATTTACAGACCTTCAATTTAACCAATTTTGCATCCATCCGATAAAATAGTAAAATTTTTTAAAAAAATGTAAAATTTGGTCTCCAAATTTTTGTCAGTACGGAGAACATTTTCAACGGTCTTGATCGGTTCTTTTCACTTTATATCTCGAGATACGAGCCTAAAGTATATGCATGATTGTGCTTTATAAAGTATTTTAGCACAACTATATATATATATATATATATGTATATATATATAGAGAGAGAGAGAGAGGAGGGATCCGTAGCCGCCAAACTTCCAGCCGCTCGCAACTGCTCCATGGTAGCAAATGTAAATGACAGATCCGGACCGTTGAAAACATTCTCCATATTAATATAGACTTGGAAACTAAATTTTACATTTTTATTTTTTTTTACTATTTTATTGGATGGATTGAAAATTTATTTATCTAACGAATTACAAACATCCAATTTTCAACCATTCCGATAAAATAGTAAAAAAAATCTAAAAAAATAAAAAATTTGGTCTCCAAGTCAATATTAATATGGAGAATTTTTCAACAGTCCAGATCGACGATTTACACTTGATATGATGGAGCGGTTGCCAGGGACGGATCCAGGATTCTCGTCAGGGGGTTCAAGATTTACAATTTTTTCAGGGGTTCGAAATGATGGTTATTCTTAAAAAAAAAATCTTATATGGTCATTTGTAAAAAAAATATGATATATGGTTATTTTTTAAATTATTTTTCCAGGGGGTTCAGCTGCACCCCCTAACTTAACGTGGCTCTGCCACTGGCGATTGCGAGCGGCTACGAAATTGATGATGGCTACGGATCCCTCCTCATATATATATATATATGTGTGTGTGTGTGTGTGTGTGTGTGTGTGTGTGTGTGTGTGTGTGTGTGTGTGTGTGAAATTCCATAATGTTCTATGCATATATATAGCTAAATAAATTGAAATTTAAGTTGCTCAATAAGTTCATCATATCAAAATATTATAGGAAATTAAATTTCGTAATTTTTTAAGCTTAGTTGCTATTTTTAAATATTTTTTTGCGCTACAACCTAGAAAATGACACTTTTCTTTGAAAGAGCCAAAAAAATATTTAAAAGATACCAACGAAATTCGTGAGATTTTCCCCGATTGCCAACGCATGGAGGTCTCCTTCCCTTGGATGGGTAAGTGTCCTTCCGAGGATTGTATGGTCGGGGTAGATCTCCCATGTGAAGAAGAAGGGGAAGGTCGAGAATCCGGCGAAGGCGAAGATTGTAAAGGAGCTGAGGATGATGGCTGTGGAAAAAAGAAGAAGTCGGGGCTTTGAAAAATGGATGCCGGCATATGTAGTTACCTTTCCTTTTTGTTTGTTTTTGTATGAGTAGATTGTATTTGGTTGTTGTAACATTGTTGACATGTTGTTGTAGCACCAACTTTATTTAATGTAAACTAATGTTGGTTATGAGATATGTATTTGTTAGTTATTCCTTACTTTTACTTAGTGTTGCTTTTTTCTAATTTTATCGTTTTTACTTTGCCCCTGAGGTAGAGCATCTGTTTGATCTCAAAAGTATTGACTTGAAGTCGAAACGTCTTGCATAGAATAGATGGAAGTCGTAATGTAAATGTCGATCTGTAAGTTGAAAATATCGCACACAGGATAGACGAAAGCCAGAATATAGATGGATCGAGATGTCGATCCATATGTCGCAAATATCGCACACAAAATAGACGAAAACTGAAATGTAGATGCTGATCCATAAGTCGTGAATGTCGCACACAGAATAGACGAAAGCCAAAATGCAGATGCCGATCTGTAAGTTGAAAATGTCGCACACATGTTGGACGAAAATCGAAATGTAGATGTTGATCGATAGGTCACAAATGTCGCACACAGAATAGACAAAAGCCGAAATGCAGATGTTGATTTGTAAGTTGAAAATGTCGCACACAGAGTAGACGAAAGCCGAAGTGTAGATGCCGATCCACAGGTCGTGAAGGTAACATCCATCCGACCTCAGAACTTATATCTAGAAGTCCAATCCAGGTGACTCGAAATTGGTGACGAGCACGCTTTTACTCATTTCTTTCCCCGAATGTAGGCACTAGAAAATGCTAGGAAATCTTGAAGTGTTGTAAATTGCAACTTGTGAGCCTCAAACCACAAATTGCCTTTCTTGAGCCCCTATCGTATGGCTAATTGATAGCCTTATTTTGTACGCGTCAGAACGCGTAGTCCGGCATTGTATTTTGACTAGTATTTGCTTTTTCTTTGCTTTGAGTAGTATAAAAGCATGTAAGTTCGCGTTAATTCCCTTGTTTGTGATTTTAAATGCAGGTACAAGAGAGTTGAAGAGAAACGAACGCTAGAGATGGACTCGGGACTTCGAGACGGACGATTTGGAGCATTTCAGCCAAACCTTTCTGTCCTTTGTCCAAGCTTCCAGAGAAGACCCAGACGAAAGTCTTGTGGACGCAAAACTTTCGTCCCAAGTTCCAGAAGAACCAGAGCCATATTCTTGTGGACGCAAGAAAAACATTTGTTCCAGCTTCCAGAGAATCCCAGCCAAATCTTTGCGAATGCAAGGAATTCCTTACAGAAGCAAAGATTTGGACACAATTTCAAAATTCAAGGGTTCAAACTAGGAAAGAAGCAGGAGGGTTGCCTATCTTGGCATTGCTTCTTCCTCACTCCTGAGCCATTCTCCTTAGGCGATTTTGAAGAAGATTTTCAGATCTAGAGCTTGCTTTGCAAAGGAGAGAAGATCAAGACTTGGATTGGAGCTTGGTTTAAGGTTTTATCAATTCTCAATTCTCTAGCTTTTCATTTTGATGTCTTTATTTCGCTCTTTTGTACTTGTAGCCACCATGAGGGGATAAATACCTCTCTAGGGTGAGGGAATTGTGAAACTTGCAAACTTGTTGAATGTTGTTGTGAATTGTTACTTGATAAATTGATTTTCCTTGTTTGAATTTAAATTTGTTTTGGATTTAAGTTAATTGATTAAGAAATAGTTGACTTGAATTCTGATCTAGGAAAATCACTAAGCTAATCTCGTATCCGAGAGGAACTTGAGTAGATCTAGGGGTAATTAGATCAAGACTTGAATTGTGTGTCCTAGCATGTAATTGCCGGGTAATGTAACTCTAGAGACGTCTAAATTGCGAATTGTTACAACCTCTAACACGAGTCGGAGCTCGACTAATCATCAGCTCAAGATCATGTTAGACTCGGTACCAAGACGAGAAATCACCAATTCGGTACCGATCATTGCTTGTATGTACTCATTTATCAATAACTTGAACCAACAATCGTTCAACCAAGTGAGTAAGTGGATCAACAAACTCTTGCCCTAGGTCTTAATTCTTGATAAATCATTGTTTAATTGCAACCTTGTTTACATTACAAATCGGTTACCAAACTCGACATTCACCAACTTTTCTTATTTGTTTAGAACCAACATCGTTTCGATCTCCTTGGAAATCGACTTGTCCCTGTGTTCGATACCCAATACTCCGTACCAACGATAATCATACACTTGCGATACACACGGTATTTGGGTTTAAAACTTGATATTATAATTGTATAGAAATATTGCATCACTAATATAGCCACCTCGTCATCATAGTCCTTCACGCCCTGAGCTGCTTCCAAGAAACGATCAATGTATTGTCTCGTAGACTCAGTGGCCCCTTGCTGGATGCCAAGAGACTATCGCAAGATTTCTCTAGTTTCTTGATACCACCAAAGAGGGCCAAAAAAGCTCTGGCGAGTTGATCGAATGTAGCTATGGATAGAGCGGGTAGAGAAGAGTACCAATTCCAAGCTGATCCTTCAAGGCAAGTGCGAAACAATCGGCACATGACATAGTCATCAAACCCTATTAGCCGAGGTCGCTCGCGAAACCCGATGAGTAATGCTTTCGGGTCGGTGAAGGCAGAGCGGGAGAACCAAAGGTGTCGAAATCAGGGATGTTTGTAGTGGTTGGTATGATCATGGAGTATAGTGCGGGTATGAGAGGACTATCAGATCAGAAAGTCATTTGAAGGGGGGATTTGGTGAAATTGTCACTCCAAGGTGCACAGTTTACGCTAGACTTGTTCCTTGAAGGAGAGCTGAGCCCCGGATTGTTGGGTAAGGGATGGCATGGGTTGGGACCCGACGGGTTATAGGGAAATGCCGAAATATTTGGTTGGTATTGAAGTTGTGAGGATCGAGATGAAGGTAAGGCATTATGTTGGAAGACATTGGATGTTGAGGGGAAACAGGGGATATATTGGGGTGAAATGTGAATGTTCGATAGGAAATTGTCAGAGTGATGGTAGTATATGATGTGTCGATTGTGGGACCATGACAGGTGGAGGCATATGTTGGTTCTGAAGATACGGGAACATGGGGGGGGGTCGGAGGTATGGGTATCTTCCGACTCAGGGGGCGGAATGGCTTGCGGGACATGATCCAATTTCGAAGAATCTGTGATGCAGATTGAAGTAGTAGGTATGGTGGAAGTGATTGTTGGTGTAACGAGAGATGTTGTATTGGTAGTGAGTATAGATGTAGGAGCTAGGTCAGTGCTGAGAGTAGGGGATGGGTTTGAGGTTGGGGGGTGGTGTGGTCCGGGTCATCCCGAGATTAAAGATAATTTGATCTTCTCGAAGGGATCGAACAGGGGAAAGAGACATGAGTTCTAAATAAAAGTTGGTATTTCAACGAAAGTACCAATGATCCTGACCTTTGAAATTAGACTAAGAGGTAGAAATATAGATTTTATTAGACAATATTACACCGACTCTCAAAATACCGAATCATAAGTAAAAGTAGATTACATAAGGAGAGAGAAAGAGAAAAAAATGTTACTATGGCTAATCATATGTAAGAATGAGAAGTCCCCATAATTACCATGTAAATCTTGTATTTATATGTTCATTAAGTTTGAACGGGAACGGATCGATCTTTTTGACCGTGTCATGTAAGTTGACAAATTGATGACTTTTTGGGCCTGTTGAAGTCGTTCGGAACAAGTGCCAATTTTCTTTTTTCGTTGATTTTTCCTGCTGCCTCTGTGCTCCCTCCGCTACTTGACGTGTGGTAATGATTTCTCTTGTCGCATGTATATACGCGGAACGCATTTGCACGTCTAGTATGAGTCAAATCAGCAATGGAGCCTTGTTAGTTAATGGATGTAATTTTGGCACCAATGAGACAGAGAGAGAGAAGATAAGTCACAAAGAATGAATTAAATAAGGTACGTATATAGTATAATAGGGACAAAGAAAGCGTGGTCAGTTGGTCACTGGTCCGCGTGGTAAGCTTGCTTTATAGCTTTAATTTGAAAAAAAGCATCTGATTCTGTGCTTTTATTTCTGCACGGCGTCGCCATTTGACCATTCATTCAATCCAGCCAATGTTAACTGAATTGAATTGAATTGAACAACGGCGTCAAATACTCGAGTTTGAAACCTGAGACCTCCCTCAGTCCCTCGACATCGAGGGAAGGGTAAAATCGTAACTTGCGGAGGTAGATATTTCAGATTTCAGATTTCAGATCAGAGGTGCCACTGCCATCCCTCTGCCATAGCCCATGGGCCCACAGACAGTCACACAGTGCCGTGCGGTATTAATTGCGATGCCTCATGCATTGACCAATCACCACACATCAATGGTAATACTAATGAATGATGAAAACGCATTGCTGACGTTATGCAACGCGAATATCTTGAATTCACATCTGCCTCACTGCTCCTCACTGCTGTCGAATTGGAACTTTGGAAGACATTGGATGTAAATTCAATGTGAATTCAAGATATTCGCCGCACTTTATTAAATTATAAATTAAATGTAAAAATTGATTAGTGGATGTGGTGCTTGTGAAATATCAGAACATTGAATTTTCACGAGTCTTCAAAAGGACAAATTTACAAACTACAAGTCTACAACTACTCTTTTTTCAAAATTTTGGTCAAAATGTCACTCTCCAAATATTTTTTTTGTCAAATTACCAATGTGTCCAACTTTGTTTTCCTTACCCTCCTCCACCTGCTTCCCTCCTTTTTATTCTCTCTATTCATGAATATGCATGATGATAGCATCAAGTTACGCATGGTTATGCATATAGAGAAATGCTACGGTGGACTATGAAGTCAAGATTATCTTTGACATCACGCTCAAATTTTAAATAAGAAAATTTGAAATAATCGATCCAAATCGTCCAATGTGATCTCCATATTGAAATTTCACTAGAGACTAGTTTTTTTTCATTTTTTTTCATTTTTTTACTATTTTTAGAGGGGTATGAAATTTTGTTGATATAATGATTTATGTACCATTCAATATGGCTGATTTTGCATCCCTCTAAAAAATAGTAAAATAATTCTAAAAAATTAAAAAATTGGTTTATAGTAAGATTTCAATATGGAGATCACATTGAACGATTCGGATCGGCCATTTAAATTTTAAAATTTAAAATTTGAGCGTGATGTCAAAACTAATCTTGGCTTCGTAGTGCACCATAGCATTTCTATATATATATATATAGAGAGAGAGAAATGCTATGGTGCACTACGAAGCCAAGATTAGATTTGACATCACGCTCAAATTTCAAATAAGAAAATTTGAAACAATTGATCCAAACCGTCCAATGTTATTTCCATATTGAAATCTCACTTGAGAGCAATTTTTCATTTTTTAGAATTTTTTTACTATTTTTTAGAGTGGTATGAAATTTATTGATATAATGATTTCTGGATCATCCAATACAACTAATTTTGCACCCCTCTAAAAAATAGTAAACAAATTCTAAAAAAATGAAAAAAAAAATGGTTTATAGTAAGATTCCAATATGGAGATCACATTGAATGGTTTGGATCGACCATTTAAGTTTTAAAAATTAAATTTGAGTGTGATGCCAAAACTAATCTTGGCTTCATAGTGCACCATAGCATTTCTTTATATATATATATATATATATATATATATATATATATGCTAGGGTGCTCCATGGAGCATCAAACTCCTCATGCTCCACATCTATTATCTCCTATTTGAAAATCCTAACGACCGATCCGAACCGTTGAATATGATATATATATTGAAATCTACTTGGAGATTGAATTTTACATTTTTTTGAAATTTTTTGCTATTTTTTAAAGAGGTAGAAAAGTTGTTAATCAAACGGTTTCTGGACCAACAAAAGTTGCAATTTTTCTACCTCTCTAAAAAATAGCAAAAAAAATTAAAAAAATATATAATTCAATTTCCAAGTAGATTTCAATATGTAGATCATATTCAACGGTTCAGATCGGTCATTGAAATTTTTAAATTGGAGATACGGTGTGGAGCATTAGGGGTTTGGTGCTCCATGGAGCACCCTAGCCTTTCTCTCTCTCTCTATATATATATATATATAAATTTTGTATAATATTGAAGTTATTGTAAGTACAAAAAATTTATGCAGTTACAATAACTAATTTTTTATATTTTTTTATAAATTAATATTTACAACTTTTGTATATCATAAAAAATCAATTAATTATAACTACATTTTTGTGTTTATTGTAACTTCCAAATTATACAAAAAAAAAACACTTTTTCAGTAAAAAAAAAGGGAAATTTGTCTCTATGCCACTAAATAACTGTCCAATTGTCAATATGTCATCCGATAACTCAAAATAGCCTAAATGCCATTAAAATTCTTATTAAGTTGCCTTTATGCCATTATCCCTAAATTTCCTCAATTAAAAAATGTAAATTCCTAAACTACCCTCGCAGCAGAACCGTTAGAATAGAGAGACTGTTGGTTTTTGTTCGACACCGTTCTCCATCGCAGCCGTACTGGAAATTGATTTGTTCGACACCCTTCTCCATCGCAGCAGCTTCCAAAACCTTCTCCATCGCAGCAGCAGCCTACTAGAAAGGAGACAGAACCCCGACACCCCGTCTCCTCATCTCCCCAACTCTCCGACGGGAAAACAGGCAAAGAGGAGAAGTCTCACAAAAATTCTGACGAAAACAGCGACATACCTAGAATTCTGACGGAAACAGCAAGTGAGAGGAGCGTCTGCGCCCTTCTATTGGTACCTGCTATTGCAACCGACGGGAACCTTTTTCTTTCTCTTTGAATTTCATCTGGAAGGCAATGATAAATTAAACTATTTAACTATTGGTATGAATTCCAATCCCAAAAACGTGATTAAACAGGTCTTAATACTCTTCTTTAAGTGTCGGGTCAAGTCAAAAGGTTAATCTAAAAAAATAAAAGTTATTTTTCTAAGAATGTTTCGCAGGGCTTAGCCGGCGATGGATAAAGTCTCCTCTTTCTTTCTTTTCTTTCTTTGCTGCAATGGAGAAGATTCTCTATTCTTTTCTTTTTCTTTGATGCGATGGAGAAGGAGCTTTCTTCTTTGCTGCAATGGAGAAGGAGGTCTCCTCTCGAAGAGACAATTCCAAATTCCAATCTGTTGCTAACAGGGAGAGGGAGAGGGGTATTTTAGGAATTTTAGAATTAAATTATTTTTTAGTTGAGGAAAATTATGAATAATGGCATAAAGGCAACTAAATAAGAATTTTAATGGCATTCAGGCTATTTTGAATTATCGGATGACATATTGACAATTGGACATTTATTTAGTGACATAGAGACAAATTTCCCTAAAAAAAAATAACATGCCTCTACTTAATGCATTAGAAGTAATCTATTTTTTTATAAAATATGAATTATCATGTAAAGGGAGTGATTTGATTCTATTCTCCTGCTTATATAAAAGTAGAGAAAATAAAAAAAGAGAGAAGTGTCGCCACAACTGATCCCCTGACTACTCATAAGAGTCGACAGATAATAAATATTAATGTCAATTTCTAAAAGCTGCAGTGGATACTGGATCTGGATTTGCGCAGTGCAGTTAAGTAATTTTCTCGCTGAACAGGTAACCGGTTAGGTTATAAATAAACTGGAAGATTTGTAACTGTTTTTCCTCTTTCTTTCCTTTTTTTTTTTTCTCTCGAAAGGAATGGGAAGGGAAGGGACACTAGTAGATGGAGCATACAATAAGTCAATAACAATACAATACATAGTGACATGACAACGACCAAGTCCGAGGCGTAGAATCACAAAAACCTCTTCAATTTCTCTTCTCGGAGCTCTCATTGATTGATTGCTTCTAATCTTTCTTCGTTGCCATTTTGATTTCTGAAAAGTATGCACGGATACTTTTCTCTCGCTCCCTCTCCCTTCTAAGTTTTAACACGGTAAGTCAAGATCCCACTTTCGCCATTTTCATTTTCTACCCTTCTTACAGGCTATAATCGGGTTAGTTGCATTCATTCTGAACGAATTCGGTGCTCCACTGTTGTGATTGTCATTTCAATTTGTTTTATATTTGACCTGATTGTTGTGCGTATGGATGCTGCTACTTTGTACGGTCATTTACTTGATTATTCTCTAGATCTCAGTGGGTGGGATTTTGTTTTATTTTTGCCACCCCTTTTCTTCCATCTCCATTTGTTGCAATATATGTATAATTTTATTTTATTCTCCTGCTTGTCTATCTGTGGAACTTGATTTGTACTAAAAAGTAACCCTACTCATTACTTTGTATTTACAATTTTAGAAATTTCTTTTTCACAGTTTCATATCTTAGATTAGATTTGTCCACATGCAGTTAAGTGTTCAAAGGAGAAATCCTAATTACAACTGATCAGGTAGTATCAATCAATTTATAAAACAAGATTGGTCTTTCTATTAACCACCTGGTGTGTATATCTGTACTAAACCAGCTGTTCAATATTCCCTTCATTACCTTCTTTCTAACTATGGCATATTCTATTTAGGTCAATTTTTCCCCTTATGCAAATTCATCCATGTAGGCTCCTATTAACTTCACTTTAGATGCATGTCAGGTTTACAGGTTATTTATCTCTCTTATACAGAGTATGAACCTAATCTCCTTTCTTTTAGTGATTGCTTGAGCCTTGAACAATGAAGAAATGGCCAAGCGGCGCGATATTGGCCTCTTTGCTCACTGTTCTGGTTCTGCGGTACATAATATGGGACAGCCCACTTGCTGAGAGTTCACTTCAAGCGATCCTCTATCACAACAGCTCAGACCCACTTCTTTGGTTGGATGTGCCGGATGCACCGCAAGTTCAAGAACCACAAAATGCATCTCAAATCATCTCAATCCAAAACCTTATTTCTAATCTTGTATCTCCCAGGAATCTCTCCAAGGAGGAAATGCCGATTCTACACACATGGAACCACTTAAAGCATTTGGGGCAAAGTGCCCACCGGTTACCTCAAGGTATAGAGGCAATCAAAGAGGCCAGTGATGCATGGGAGAAGCTCATGATTTCAGTGGAAGAAGAAAAACTGTCTATGATGGCAAACAATGGCAGTGGGACACGGAAGGCGAAAGAGAAACAATGCCCCTATTCTATTCGGAAAATGAATGCCTCTGGTTCAGGAGTTACTGACGGTTTTTCATTGAAGATACCATGCGGGCTTGTTCACGGCTCTTCTTTGACTTTAATTGGCACGCCTGAGGGCATTTTCGGCGAGTTTAAGATAGATCTTACTGGTACAGCAGTACCAGGGGAGCCATACACGCCAATGCTGTTGCATTATAATGTACGACTTGGTGGTGATAAGCTGACAGAAGATCCTGTCATAGTGCAAAACACGTGGAGCACCACAAATGATTGGGGCTCAGAAGAACGCTGCCCGCCTGATGGGGAGTTTGATGAAACAGCTAAAGGTATTTCTGATTGAAAGTGACACCTTCTTGTTTATATATTTGTTTACTTCTTGTCTATCTCGTGGAGTAAATAATGATCTGTCTTCTGTTTTCAAATTATTGTTTAGTTGATGATTTGGCTGTTTGCAATCCCATGGTGGGCAAGGATGAGGAACAAACATATCTGCCTAAGGCACGCTTCAATGTATCAAGGGATTCACTAAGAAGAAAGCAAGGGAATGAAACTCGGAAAAATTTCCCTTTCAAAAGAGGCCACCTTGCAATTGCAATTTTACGTGTAGGGTCAGAGGGTATTCATATGACTGTAGACGGCAAGCATATCACCTCTTTTGCTTTTCGTGAGGTACGTTACACTCTCATAAAATCAAATGGTCACAACATATATTTTAGATACTCAGACAACACATATTTCCTCTCCATCCATTATTCCAGAGTTTGGAGCCATGGCTTGCAAGTGAGGTAAGGATCTCTGGAGAAATCAAGCTGTTATCTGTTATTGCAAGTGGACTCCCCGCGACCGAGGAAGTGGACCATGTTATGAATCTGGAATTGTTGAAAGCGCCGCCTCTACCACTTAACAAAACCGTGGATCTTGTTATTGGTGTTTTCTCTAATGCAAATAATTTCAAACGACGGATGTCCATTCGAAGGACATGGATGCAGTATGAAGCTGTGCGATCTGGTTCGGTTGTGGTCCGGTTTTTTGTTGGTCTGGTAAGAACATGGAAGTGTTAAATGGCATGGAAAACAATAATAGAAGGTGCACACTGCCAATGATATCATAAAAATAGGCTCAGAGTGTTAACATGAGTAATCAATCATGTGTGCAAAGTACAAACGTTATTCCAATAATTATATATCAATTATAATCATAATTCGAATGTAGATAAATTATGTCCAAAGATCAAACATAATTCCAAAGATGATAAATTATGCACCAACACTTTCAGAATGTCATTATATGGGATATTTGTATTCTTTTTTGTGGATTATGGTATTTGTATCCTTTTTGTGGATTATGGACCATAAAAGTAATTTAGAAATTTAATAAGAGAGATTGCCATTAAATAACTTGATGAACTTAAAGGCATATTTTCAATTGAGGGCAAATAGGGACAGAAGTCAGAACTTTATTAATTGAGGACATATGGTTAACCTGGCAAAATTGAGTTGGCTTTGAGGCTCTATTAACTGTTTCCGTTTCTTTCTTTTAAATTTCAAAAGCACAAGAACCAGATAGTTAATGATGAGCTATGGAATGAGGCACGCACCTATGGAGATGTGCAGCTTATGCCCTTTGTGGATTACTACAGTCTTATTTCATGGAAGACTATTGCTATCTGCATATATGGGGTAATGAGCCCCTTATCTTACATAAAAGTCTTAAAAAGACGTGACTGCAAAAATGGAGTATTGCTTTCCTGGCTAATTTATTTCTAAATTCTTTATGCTAGACAAATGTTGCTTCGGCCAAGTATATCATGAAAACAGATGATGATGCATTTGTGCGTGTCGATGAGATTCTTGAGTCCTTGAAACGTGTAAATTCCACTAGCGGGTTGTTATTTGGTAGGATTAATTTTGACTCTGAGCCTCACAGAGACCCTGACAGTAAATGGCACATAACTCCGGAGGTAAAATCTTCTGGTAAAAATTATTATTTACCATTTGACGTCTCTGAAATAAATGTTGAAATGTTTAGTCTTTCAATTTGTTTATATTATAAAGGAATATCCCGAGGAAAAGTACCCACCATGGGCACATGGCCCAGGATACATTGTTTCTCACAGCATCGCAAAAGCCGTCTACAAGCAGCACAAGAAAGACCATTTGAAGGTATTTGAACTCCCCTCCACTCAAAAAAAAAGAAAAAAACATTTAGAAAAGAAAAAAAATAATATCTGAGCGTAATGAAACTTGCAGATGTTCAAGCTGGAGGATGTGGCAATGGGAATTTGGATTGACGAGATGAAGAAGGGCGGTGCAGACGTGCAATATGTTTCCGATGAAAGAATATTACCTGATGGTTGTGAGATGGGCTACATCTTGGCTCATTACCAAGAGCCCAGAGAGATGCTTTGCCTCTGGGAAAAGCTTCAGACCACCAAACGAGCAAATTGTTGTGGAGATCCATGAAGTTGTTAATTTGGGTTGTGGTTCTCCTCGGGCACTCATGGTGGGCCAATGCAAATTGAAGAGCTTTGTTAAATACTTGATGGTTAATGTTTGTGCTGACGAGCTAGTCTAGTGCCAGGCAAGGACCGTACTCTGTAAAAGATAACCATTTGCTTAATTTTTGGTAGATAGAAAAATAGATTATTAGATCCTTTTTAGAAAGAGTTTTGCCTGAATTATTACTATAGAAGAAAAGCCTTGTGTATCATAGTAAAGAGATCTAGGCCTCAGGTTAGGTTAATTATCGATGCTTAGAGCTGTATGTGATGTAAAGGTGTATGTTAATCATTATTCATGACCTTTTTTTGAAATTACTATAATTTTCATATGGGTGAATTTCTAATATACCAGTACAAACTTCTAAAATAGCCAATATCTCCATGAAAACACCATAATATCCTATATCCCCATCAACAGTTAAAATCCTTTCTTATACCCACATCTCATTTAACATATAATTAGTATGTTATGAAATATTAAATTTACTTTTTGCCCCTTCTTTTGTGGTTTGAAGGATCAGGTTGAAAGGTAGAATCAGTCTGTGTATTGCTATCACTCCATTCTTCTTTTAACAAATGCCCTTGGTAGTTTGTTACTATTATTTATAATCGTTAGTTTCTTCTTAAGTAGTGCTAGCATAGTTGTGTTGTGTGATAGTATTCCGATGGAATTCAATGCTAGTGTAGGCCGAACAGAAGAGTAGACCTTTGCGTTCGTATTCTAACTTGGTCTTCAAAATCCTTAATTTGCATTTATATGGAGTTCATCTTTTTATTTGTAGAACTCATTCTCTGTCAGCATTTCCTGGTTGAAGTTCTTCACACAAAGTTAACAGTTAAGAAAAATGACGTTTGATAGTAGAATAATTAGACAATTGGGGGTTAATTAAGAGTATATGTGTTTAAAAATAGACCATCTCAGAAGAACGGCTATATAATTGAGTTACCCATATCACATAAACGGAGCAATAGGTATATGTTAGGTGATATTTGTTAAACTGAATAAAACATGACTGTGCTAAAATAGACCTATCAGGATAGCATTGTCAAATTTGAAGACATGAAGTCCATTAAAACATGGTTAACAGCTCAAGCAATTATTTGTAGAACTCATACAGGCTTAGTTGCAGAGATTATAAGTTTTGATAGTACCTTTGCAAAATGATATATTTCATTTGCCTGAGGAGAGGAAGCGCTGGAGGGACCAGATTTTGTCAGAGGCTGAAAGCGCCAACAAAGTTGAAGATGAACTTTTGGCACTGAAGGGAAATATCTTGCACTTGACTTTTGAGAAAGATGTTGCTTGCATCAAGACGGTGAGAGATTAGTGAATGTTAAATCCGAGCTTTTGCTCAGGCTTATTCGGATATGATAAGGCTGAGAATTTACATCAATTAATAAGAGGGGTAAAAATGAAAATTTGATATTTCATAACATTATAATTATATGTTAAATGAAAAAATGGGGGATGTAAGAAAGGATATTAGTTTTTTGGAGAGATAGGATATTATGGTGTTTTGTCGGGGATTTTGCAATTTTAAAGTTTGAATGGGTATTCTGGATAATATGTTTCACTGTTCATGTTGTAAAATCACTGTTGATAATATTTCTAAAAAATTTGTTGTTCACGCTACTGTAGATAATATTTGTTCAAACTTTTTTCCTTGCTTTTTTATTTTATTTTTTTTTTAAAGATTTATTATAATTTTATTATTGCAATACGGAAATTTAAAATTTAATTTTTTCGCGCGGAGCGCGAGTCGAACGCTAGTTAATCTCGTTTCCGTCTCAAAGTAAGATAGCCAGAGATCACCAACTATATTCCGCTTAAATACATTTTTACAAGTTCACATGATAATCACACAGTAGTGAGTACATACAAACTACAAGTTCATCACAGTAGACAGTGTATACAAACTACAAGTTCATCACACCTACGAAGTAGAAACAGCTAAGACCTCCACAAACCCACATTTATTATGTATATCTACAGCTATCTGACAAGATGAAATCGAGCAGCCCCGCATCCAACACCAAAGCGTGTGTTGGGAAACACCAGAAAGAGACCGCTGCAGACGACTCCAACCATCAGCGGGAATGTCTCCATGACTTCATCTATCTCCTTCCTGTGATCCGGGAAGAGAGTTGGTGATCCGGTGGTCGGGAAAGCAATTGCCGTAAAGACCATCACTGACATGAGCGCATGCACCAAGTCTGTATCACTGACATGAGCGCATGCACCAAGTCTGTGAATCCCATCTTGAACCTGTCGTCTTTCGGCACTTCAACCCCAAGCCCACTCTTAAACAGTGTTAAGCCCTTCGGTATTACGAATCCATAGTACACCTTGCCTGTCACACAAAATCCATTCAATTCCTTTCACTTTCAGAATTTGCTGGTTAAATTTCAGGATTTTCTTCCGAACTGGGTATTCTGCATGTGCCAATGACATCTAATCTTAAAAACCAAGAGGCTTTAATTTTACAAAGCATTTCTATTTTATAACTTTAGGCAGTCTCATTCTTCCAACTTTAATTGATCCAATGTTGGAACATAAATCCTCAGTCCAATTTAATTTCCACTGTTCAACAAAAATACAGGAAGAATCGGACGTACCACTGCTGTGCACACAACAACTTTAAACAAAAGGACAAAAACAAATTTAAGTTATAGAAATTGAAAAGAAAACAACATATTGGATTTCTAAATGATCGTGGAGATAAAACTGTTTAGTACCATCAGAGCCACGGAAACTATCAGTGAAGTGGAAAAAGAAACAAGTCCCCGCATAGAGCGCAAGCAGCAGAAGTATCATCATGGTGCTGATATGCGTACACATGCCATCACCAGATGCAGATGGAAGGAGCATTTCAAAAGTGAGAAGCGTCCCCGTCGGAAGGAAGTTTACAAGCATAGAAGTCTTTAAAAGAGTGTTTTGGAAACCCTTGGCAACAGCCCGGCACTTACGGCCATGAGCGCCTGCAGTTGGTGGAAATGGCACAGGCGAAATGGGAACAACAATGTTTTGTCGCATTGCTGGTGCGGGTCGTCATGGTATTTCATGGCAAACTCAAATTCTCCTGGTTTGGTTTGGTTTGGTTTGGTTTGGCCTGGCCATTATTTTTTATGAACGGTAAAGTGTTATTTTCCTCTCTTGTTCTCTTTGGACTGAGAAAGTGGTGAAAGGGTGCAGTGAAAAGAAGCCAAGAGAAGGGCTTTCAAGTTTCACTTGAGATAAATATTATACCACTGCCTTCCCTTTCCTTCTCTTCTCTTGGTGCCTGAGTGCCTGGGGAACCAGATCTGGTGCTGTGCGGCACAGCGCTAGACGCGATATAGATTTTCCGATCTCGCTTCGAGATGCATGCTTCACAATCTAAAAACCAAGCCCCCCTGAATGTCATCAACGGTTTAAAAGCATGCAGAAATTATGCCGCGCGCAGTAGAGAAATAGCTTTTGAGTGCCTGGTAGTGGTAGGTGTAGCATGAGCGATTCAACGTCGTCACCTATAAACTGGACCCATATGGGACTAACAAGATTGAGCGCTTACGAAATTGGTTGGGCCTTGCAAACGGCGTCAATGCTAATTTTTAACTGAGCTGGTGCTATTTTCGTTTCTGTTAGGCTGGTGCCTGCTGAACTTTCTTTTCATTTATTCTTTTTCTTTTTACATTTACCCACCTGCTTTTTGGAACAACCATCTCATAATAAATAAAACCTACACATTAAAAGAGTAAATGAAGCTTTTATACAAATGTTCGATTTTTTTTTTTTGAAATACGGCAACTCCCAATATATTACAAAAATTATTGCAGTGCAGTTGTAATTAAGTAGCACAACGCAATAGTTTGGAAACTTGCTACTAGCCTCTCCTGTTCTCCATTCCTACAAGTTGGAAACGACCAATTTTTCAATCTCAATGTGTTACTCTTTCCGAATCTCCTGCCTAAGTCCAAACCATTTGGAATCCATAAATAGCATCACCACAATTTTGAAACATCAAAGCCATCTCACAAGGTGATCTTGTTCATCTCTCTCCTGAGTGCACTTGCTCTAACCAAGCTTCCAATGGTATTAACTGCGAGCCTGATATCATCAAGTGGGTTACCGGGCACAACCCGCTTATACAAATAGCTATCAAAGGTCATCTTCTGAACATACTCATCAGCACACATCTCAACAAACGCTTCTCTGGCAGCATTGGAGCGATAAAATACCTTTTGCAACACGTCAAGCACCTTGTAGGTCGGCCAGTACATCTTATCAAACTTCTCAAGGTACTGCCTCAAGTCGGATTCATCAATCAAGCGTGTGCCATTTGCCGAACCCTCAACAATAGCCTCAGCACACATGAGCCCACTTTTGGCAGCAAAGTAGATTCCCTCACCAGAGCACTTGGTCACATATCCAGCCGCATCACCAACAAGTGTCACCCGGCCAGACACCCTGCATATAGTTTTTTTTATAAGTTCTTCTTACCAGTCTCTGAAAACAAATAAGTAGATATGGATGCCGGCTGCAAGGCCACATTAGCACATTGTCTTTTGAAGATTCACAAGCGTGAAACACGTAATAGAGAAACCATCAACTATCAGATTAAAAAGAAAATCTGTTCATATATTGAACGTATTAAAATCTGCATAGAGGTGTCTTAGACTTGTGAATATTACAATCAAGTACCCCAACAATTGAAACTTAGATTGTTCTAGCATTCAATGAAAATGTACCTTTTTGGTCTTGGATGCTCTGGAATAGGATGTGCCTCAACTCTAATAATCTTTCCTCCTTCAATCTTATCCCTAGCCCTGAGCCTGGTAGCTGCTTGAAACTTCTTTATATCCGACTTGTGGGTCACAGTGCCGGTTCCAACTGCCACGTGGTCACACTTGGGGAAAACCCAGCCATAGAAATCAGGCGAGACATCATCTCCGACATACATCTCAGCTCTCTCCCTGTAGTACTCCATCTTCTCCTCCGGTATCCTCACCCGCTCCTGGAATGCAATCGCATATTCATAATCACCGGCCCCCATTTCTTTTGCAACACGTGAGTTAGCGCCATCAGCCCCGACCACTGCATCCACCTCAATGGTTCTTCTCTCCCCCTTTTCACCCTGGATCCCATTGTAGTGGTTGTAGTGGATTCTGTT
>CAXKVX010004399.1:0-22575 GCA_964058865.1 Eleocharis quinqueflora
TTAATGATTTTAGTTGGAAGTTATTAATGATTTTATATTGAAAGACCATCAAATTTCAAATTAACCCAATTTTTGATACATATTCTACCCAAATAATTCAAAGCATACAGATAATTTTATTTTTCATTTTAACAATAATTCAAATACATTTGTCCAAAGGTTGTATACTTGTATGCATGCCAACATTACCGCTTGTGTAATAAGTTTTATACACGTTCTTCCATTATTATTTTAATTTGAATTATCATAAATTATCAATTTCTGTTTCCGAAAAAATGAGGTTGATTTGGATACAAATAATAAATGTGTACATATGTATATGAGAGATCCATTCTACAAATTAATTTTCCAATACATACAATGATCCGGATCCATTACGGCATCAATATACCTCACACTTTACAGCTTGAGGGTTCTAGGAATTTTGAAAATATTTGGCATGAGTGGTTATGAAAAAATAGAAAAATATTCGGCACGCTGTCATATTCAAAAAATGGTAATTCATACTATTCTACCTTCTCTTCTATTTTCCTTTCTTAAGTTATAAATTTAGTCATTTATTAACTATAAATGTGTGAAGATAGTCTAGTTTGTTTAAAAAAAAAATTATTATCTTATGTGCTGTAGCACTTGCGAACTAAAGAGCAATGGAATTTTTGCGTTCATGGTGAATAGTAGTTTATGACTTTTGGATTTTTTAACATTTTCTACTGTATAAAAATAGAATAAAGACTGCAGCCATAAGCAAGACAATTTTATTTTATTCATAGTAAAATGAAATTGAAAAGATATGAATAATTGAATCTAAAATGAAAAAAATATAAACTAGAAAGATCACAACTATATATTGTTTGCGTTGTTTTCATAATTACTCTGTTTTACTTATTTTTGTGGTTTCTTTTGTCACCCCTGATTTTTTTGACAGTTGTTGGTTGCTTGTTTCTAGGTTATTTCAGGTTTGCTGGTACCAACTGGCAATTGTTGGTTTGGGTTATGACATCGTCTGATATGTTTATCAGTATGTGATTTGCATGACCTTTTTTTTTATGAAAATTGATATTGGTATGTGAGATTTGGTTTTCTTATGAGCACTAGTGTAGAACAGATACTTTATCAACGGTTGATTAGGCTTCAAGTCCATTGGATACAAATACCATGTGGAAATTTGAGAAGAAAATAATTCAACGATGAACCAAAAAAAAATTTATTATCGTTTTGAGAAAAATGTGGGTTACATTGATGGTTGTTATGTTGGATGTCCCTTACGGTTATATTCAAAAAAAAAAATATTGAAGGTTGGATTGAGTTGCTCTTTTTATATTTGTAGCTCTCTAATTTTTAATTATTTTACTAGCCTATGATGAACAAAAGTATAACGACTCTGAGGCTAATTGCAATTACTTTCTTCCTTTTCTTCTTTTTTTTTCTTCTTCTGAAGTTTCAATTTTGGTGAATTTGTTAATTACAAATGTTTTAAGATAATCATTTTTTTTCAAAATTGTATGTTGTTTTTTTCACTCTAGACATCACGAATTAAACAACAGTGCAACTTTTGCTTTTCTGATGAAATTGTAATTTTGGATTTTTGGATTTTTAACATTCTTCATTACTTTTCCTTCTATTAGCGGTGTATGTAATTCTTTGAACCCCTATGACTTGTAATCTTTTTTTAGTTTAACGATGATAAATAAATAACAACAACTACTACTACAATGATGATGATGATGATGGTGATGAGATGATGATGATGATGGTGATTTAGTAATGCATACTTAAATAAATTCTATATGAAAATATAAAAACTTTAGCCATTAAGAAACTTAGAGATATCTTTGACAAGTGTTATTGATGAAAATCAACGGTAGTAGAAGAATGACAAGTGTTATTGCAATATTTGTTTGAATTTTACAATATAAAACCATATCATTGGTGGGCCGTAACAAGGGCCTCTTATCATGTTCTGAAACAGTGAGATTAATGGGCTTTATATTTATAAAATTATTCTGGTAAATCTAGAACAGTTATGGATAAAACCCAGCCTGCATATGAAACACATACAATACAACAAGTGCCAATGGGGCCAAGAAAAATTCTTAAATTTGCACTTCGAAGCAAACGCCTTATTTTATTTCTGTCATTGTTATTTGTTATTTGTTTTTTTTTTCTTTTTTGTGATGACTGGTGACGAACTGAGGTTTTATTAGAAATAAACTGACAGGCAGTGCACTAGTCTGCGTGTTCCGAAATCCTTTTTATTTTTCTTTGTGTGAATTATGTACCTCTGCATGCTGTTTTGTTTCTTTAAGAACTTTGCTAATATGCATGGAACTTTTTAAGTTAGTTTTTATTTTTGAAAATGTTCCCTTTTCTTGTACTCTCTTTTTTTTTTGCTCGCCTCTTCCTCTCAAAACAACAAAAAAAAAAGAATAAAGATTCCACGTCCCGTATTTTGCCTCTGAGATGTCTCAAAACACAGTTCTTTTAAAACTCAACTCCTGTGGATCCCATGTGTAAGTGAAGGTGGGGAAAATGAGGGGGCATTGTATCAACGTCCCAAAAAAAAACCATGTCGCCTGCATTATAGTAACTAAAAAAATTATACCAAAAATTACGATTATAATGATACATAATCGAAGATAATCTAAGAGATATTCATGTCGCCTACACGAATAACATGTTATGGTACGTCGACTTTATATACAGGGATAAAAAACATCAACAATTATTTTTGAGAATAAAAAACTTACTTTTGCAGGTGCGCTAAGGAAAAATGAAATATGTTTAACAATTTTATTTTAATATTTTAATTTTACTTTTTAGAAAATTAGTTATTTATCAATTCAATTACTAGTTTTGGATATTTATTTCAATTAAAATATGTAGTTTGCTGGAGGTTTAGGAACTATATATATATATATATATATATAATAAAACATGAAAAAATTTAGGTACATCAATGATAGGTACAATATATACTTCGAATTTTTTAAGCCGTTTGATCTTGATTTATAATACAAATCTTAATGTATCTAACAATCCGAAGGAATACTCAATGTATCTATTTTTTTGAAGTATCCAAATTTTTCCAAAAACATACATTTAGTTTGCTATTTCCTCATCTAAACTTAAATCACTTAATTAAAACCCGCACTTTCATGTTGATGGACTTAATATGGTTAATACTATTTTAAAAGTTTAAGTTATATCCAGATGTCCTTATCATTCCAAATTTTAGTGAGTAAGTAATCCATAAAAAAAAATAGTACATGATTTCTGCTTTCCCTCCGTTTCTTATTGTATTTGAATTCGGAGCTATCCGTAGAGGGGTGATTCGTTGTAGACCAGCGATTCAACGAGAAGACATAATTCTTAAAAAAAAAAAAATTAATTAACATACAAGATATAAAGATAAGAGATAATGCTTGTCATCACAGCAAAAATATAAAGAATTATCGCTTCATTCTTTAACTTTATTTTACTTTCAAACGCGACTTCCTAAATTTTTTTCCTCACCTCTTCTTCTTTGCGTGACGTTATTATAATTTATCAATATTATCTATCTTCAAACTTCACACCTAAGCTACGACACCTCTCGCAACATAATCCGTGTTGCGTTTGTGGATAGAAATGCTCTTGCCTTAATGAGATGCGGGTTTTGCAAAACTCCAATAATGTGTTACACTATGAGGTTCTGAGCCCACAAGGAAACGACTCGCTACACAAACTATTATCATACCGACCACAGAGAGCTTAATTCAACAACTCCACACTCTTTATAAGAACAAACCATGAACAGTTCCTTTCCTCTTTTCATTCTATAGCAAACTATTCACTGCGCAAAACTGCGAACGAAAAACATAGCCAGAAATTAAAGCAAGGAAACCAATTAATTAAACTATCCTCTCCTCTCGTTTTCGATTGTAGAAACACACATGGCGAATCTTCCTTTCATAGTGAAGATCTTTTCCTCCTGTTTCACGACGAACGAGGAGGATCCGCTTATTCGCCGGAGAAGTGCTCGTACGTACGGCCGCAAGCGTCAGAGTGGCACCGATTCGTCTTCCTCTTTCACGGACAGCCATTCTGTAGTCGTTGCTAGCACCAGCACCATGTTTGTACCAATGATCTTTGTCAATTTGTCGGGGTTCTTTTATTTTCTTGCAATTTCTTTGTATTTTTTGGCATTGTTTTTTGTGGTATAACAGCATTTTTGTAATTTTGGAAGGTGAAGGTTCTTTACTTTAATTAAACTACAGTGTTACTGATTTTTTTTTTCAACTCTTTCTTTATGTTCGTGTCTCGTTGACAGTAGTGAAGAGGAACGCGATTCGAATAGAGTGGCAAAGGGATCAACACTTGGTACCAGAAGGCATCTCTATCAGGTAATTTTTTATTTTATATCTTCTATTAGTAGAAATTATTCTTCCCCATCTGGGAACGTTTCTGAGCTCAAGTTTTTAAGATAGTGCATCTTCTTTAAGATTACCCCTTTCTCTTAGATTTTGCAATTAATTGTCACACAATAGCCTAATCCGTTGCATTTTTGTTGCAATATTTGTTCTCTTTTAAGTTTTTGGTGTTACTATTCTGTGAATTCGCTGTTATTTGTGAAGTACAGTCCATGTCTTAAGACTCTTTTGTGCCACTGGCTAAAATTATGCATAATTTTGTGATTCTTCAATTTTGCAAAAATGGAGAAGTTTGTTCCTGTAGCATCTCTTAGTTTGTTTATGCACTATACTTAGTAGAGGTTTTGTTATTTCCTTCTTTTTGTTGATGTTGCAATTGCAACTTTATTAGTTGTTGGGGACTAAATGTGAAGTGCCAACGTTCTTAATTTGGAGAAAATGGACAATTCCAGTTCTTGCTAAAATAATTGTCTGACTTAAATTTTCTTCAATGTCTGACAGTGATTTTTTACGTCTTCCATGTGTATACGAGGATTTTAGTATCCTTCTTTAAATGATATCCCTTGTTTCTATTTTCTTCAAATGATATCCTTTGTTTCTGTATATTCTTATTTATTGTCCTTCAATTATTCAAGATGGAATGTCAGGTTTCTTCTTCTGTGATAATAGTCAGGATCCTTTAATTAATTAATTAATTAATCAAGATGGAACGTCAAGTTTCTTTTTCTGTGATAATAGTAAGGATCCTTTAATTAATTAATCAAGATGGAACGTCAAGTTTCTTCTCGGTGATAATAGTCAGGATTCTTTGGGTGGAATGATAAATTGAAGCTTATAAGAGAATACAAAGTTGAGGGAAATAGCACTGAAATGTTAAAACAAAATTTAAGTTGATGAGAAAGTGATTGAGTTGTCCCTGAGTTGTACCAATCTTGAATCACCAAAATGTGGAAACTACACATCAAACTCAGGATTACATTAATTTGGTAATAAAGAACCCATTGGTGGCAAAATTGTCAAACTAACAGAAAATACTTTTTGGTGCATAACTCCAAATCTTGAATTTCCTGACTATAGTTACTAGTAATTTGTATTTGACTATAAAGCAATTGATTGTTACATAGAACTTTCTCATTTTCCTTTTAAATAGCGACATTGAAATTTAACTTCTTTTTTACATTTTAATTTAGATGGACATGAGACCTAACCAAAGGAAGAGACTC
The DNA here is from genome assembly GCA_964058865.1 of Eleocharis quinqueflora. NCBI lineage: Eukaryota > Viridiplantae > Streptophyta > Magnoliopsida > Poales > Cyperaceae > Eleocharis > Eleocharis quinqueflora. The sequence goes on from CAXKVX010004399.1 coordinate 5,633, forward strand.
AGAGAAGAATCATTGCACCTCTTTAACACTTCTGTAACTCATCAGGTCAGTTTCTTTTATTCAATTCATTTTTTAACAATTTTATAATAATATCCATGTTAACTTGTCTTGATTAATTATAAGACTGGCAGAAGTTATGGTGCTAGTTTGAGCTAAACTTTTGCATAAGACTCAGTGAAACACAAATAAATAGTGTAAACATTTGAAACTAACTGATAATGCTGGTTGTAGTTCTGCGGCAGAAACTTAGAATGGTTTTGCAATACTGCAGCACAGTTGGATGCTCCGTTGCTTGTTTATATTATACTAATTGGTTTCTCAAAATTAATGATCAATCTATTTATCTTGTTCCTTTATACTGCAGGAAGCAAATTATTTTGCAAACTGGACTATGATAGATGGTGAAGAGCCGAGAAGGAAGAGACATCATACGTCTCTTTCTGACTATTTCTCAGATGAGAAAAGGGATATGTCAATCTCTGGCCATCTGATCACCCATTCTGGTCTTGATAAAGCACAAGCTGTTAGTTTTGTTTTTAAACCTTTAATTACATATAATAATTTAGCAAACATTGTGCTGCAAGTGTAGTGCTTTGTCTCATGTTTGCATCTAACACCCATGTTTTTGCTGAATTTGCAAACGGCTCCAATGCTAGAATATGGAGTTGCTCAAATATGTAAGTTGTACCCTGATTCTATATCTGAACACACCATGACACCAATCATATTCTAACCAATACTGGAAACAAACTAAAGCATTTTAAAGTTCTCATTTGTTTTAATTTCTGCTTGATAATGCTTTGTTTGGGGAGGAGGGGGGATTGCCTTGTTATAAGTAAGGCCAAAATTTTAAATAGTTTTGTATTGAATATACATTTTTGGTTTTAGTTCAACCCTGCTTGTTAGTTAGATACAACTTTCTTCATTTTTGGCCCTAACAGCACTAAATTGCAATTTTTAAACCAAGAACCAGATTTCTATATGGTTGATGTTGTTTGTCTTGATGGTATCAGTGTCTGGTACTTGTCATTTTGTTGTCACCTTATTTGAACTTTGAGGAGATCAGCTTGACATAGAAATATTGTACATATTATAATTGCTTGAATATCTTGATAAGATGTGATTGCATTACATCTCAATTGCAGCTCTCTTCTGCAAAAACAAAGGCCACCTTAGCGTTATTTAGAAGAGAGCTCAACTATGTTAAGTCTCAACTTAACATTGCACAAGTGAGATGCGAGTTGTTACAAGATGAAAATCGGTGGCTAAGAGCGAACATGCAAGCTGAAGAGGACAACCTGGTAATTTTACTCACTCACTCTGGTTGCAGGACTTCAAAGAAATAGTTTTATGGATTCTATTGTATTACAAAGTACAATTGGATCAGATTTTCTAGTTTTTGTAATACTGGTGCTAATAATGTGCAGCTTCATTTATAATTAATTAAGACCTCACCTTTGATGGATGATTTTTGTGTTCTCTGTTTTCTTTAAAGCTGCAATGTGAGGTGGAGATGTTGCTAGCTAACAAGTCTCGATTAGCATTGGATAATGCTTATCTGACAAGGGAGAGGGATAGACTCTTCCAGCTGGTCGAGTACCTTCAGATGGGATTGCCTTCCATTGACTCCGACTAGATGTATTTTCTCCATTTTATTTTTTATTGACATTTCTTTCTTTCATTACATGTGTGTTTATAAGAAAATTTGGTTTGAGAATTTGAATTTCAAGTAGAGTTTTGAAACTTCAAATGATCTCTAATGAATCTGAAAAATGCTTCAATACGAACTAGCCTCATACAGACTGCAGATCTCGTCGTGAACTTGTACGAGCCAAAAGTTATAATCGTTTGAAAAAGACTAACTAAAATAGAGGAGGGCAAAGCATTGTGTTACAGTAACGTTTCAAAAACCCGTAATAATGAGTCAGGAGCATCATAGCGGTTTTCCATCCGTTGCATCGGGTCTCTGGCAAGAGGATCTACAAGTCAGAAGATTTGGAGCTGGAAAAATCGAGGCATATGTTACAGTAACGCTTTACAGAACTGTTATAACGGATCCCAAACCGTTATAACGAGTTATAACAGGTTCCTACTGAAGAGGGCTTAGGAGTCAGCTACAAAGAAGATCAAGGGCATTTTTTAAAACTGTCCAAACCGTTATAACAAGTTTTCAAGGCTCTGTAACAAGTTGCACAATTTTGATAACGCCTGAAGTGCATATTGAATGATTCAAGAGCTGAAAGTTTTGTGTCTATATATATAGATCTCCTTTTTTTCAGAAGATTACGAAAGTTATTATTCAAGTTTACAAGCACTCAAGAACACTTACAGAGCACTAAAATCTTCTCCAACAAACATCCAAATCAAAGAGTTTAGAATTGTCATTGTCTAATCATCTAATCATCTATTTGAGCTAGTTTATTCTACTTCATGGTCTACTGTGTAGCCAATACAATGCTTTGTTTGATCCGAGTTGTGTTGTTAATCAGGTCATTCTTTGCTTCAAGGTGTATTGTCAATCAAAGCTTTTTGTTACCTTGCAAGTTTGAAGTTATTCATTGCAAGAGTCTTGGAGTTTTTTGGATTGACTCTCTTTTGTAAAATACTTATTGTTTTATAGTGTTATTCGGCCAGGTGTGAATCGAAGGTTCTGTGGAGTAGGTCTTGAGTTGTCCAACCACATTATATCGTGTGTTCTTTACTTTTTGCTCTTGCTCTTACTTTCTCAATATTTTTTGTGAAATCTCGTGAACCAATTAAATTATATCAAAAATTGTAAAATTACTAAATGATTAAGATGTTAACTATCTTGTATGCATTCTTTCTTATAATTGTTACCTAGTCGTATATTCTTAACAACTTTGCCTTATTAAAAGTTAGCAAAGTTCAACCAAAGATCTTCCTGTGTATTCACTTGTAAGTTGTAAAGGTACTTCACTTGCGATCAAATTTATTTTCATCAATGCTCCAATAACAATAAAAATACTGTGCACCTAAAAAAATGATGAAAATTTTCCACTTGTCAAATTTGAAGCGGAAAATGTTGTAGAATTAATGACAGAATTACTATTCAAGTCAATTAAAACGTTATTTCAAAAGACAAATTATTATTGATGTCTACAGTGTTTTTGCTCTTGTTTGGTCATCAATAAAATTAAAATTAGATCATAAATTGTTAGTGTAGATAAGTCAATAGATTGGGTCATATGTGAAATGTTCTTTGGACCAGCACTAAATTCTTTTCAGGTGTTCATTATTAATTTTTATTGATTCTCACAAATTCCGCTTCCAGCGAAATTTGATTCACTGATCGGCTTTTTGAGAGATTATGTCTCTACCACTACATTAGATAGTCGTCTGCTTATAAATTAAGAAAGAAAAAGCAATTTACATACAAGCTATCACAATTTCCATTTTAATGATATTTCAAAATTTAAAATTCAAGTAATGAATTCCAAACTTTCATCTTGTTTTTCTCAGCGAAAATGCATCCAAGTGAAGTTTTATAATTGTTTTAAAATTTGGCTTAACATGCCTACAAGGATAAGCTTTAAGTTAATTGCAGTACATTAATTTCGGGGAGCTGATATACAGACCAAAATGTTGTCAAACTAAAGCAACAAATCATATGAATATTTAATCTAAATAAATAAAAAAACAGTCTACACATAATTATTGATACAATGTCAATACTAACTAATTATATAAAACTAAATAAGTTTTTATACATACTTATTGAATTCTAAAGCAATAAACAATATTAATACTAGCAATGCATTCAAAACCATTTAATATGCATAATTAACCATCAAACATGCATACAAGCGTAATTTCTATCAGTAACAAAACTAAATTCACCCCAATAAATTAAGAATTGATCACGAACTGGCAAGAACCAAAATATACCATGCCTTTTTTGGTATCGATTTGGTGGAGTACCAAAATATACCATGTCTTTTTTGGTATCGATTTGGCGGAGTATTTCCCTATGAATTAATTTTGTGTATTGATTTTGCAAGTATTTGACGTTGTATAAAATGAGTAAGAAAATAAAAAAACTTACATAGGCACGTCAAACTTGAAAACGAACAATATTTACAATTCAAATTCACTGTTTAAAATTTGAATTTACAGTACTTTTACTAGATTTTTTTTTGGCATCTAGTGTGTCTTGAAGAGCTACTGGATTTGCGCCGGAAACCTCCTTGTGTAGTTGTGTATATAACTTAATAAATAATTTTCTGAAAATAGGAGTGCTCACTTAATTTTATAATTGTTCATTCCTAGCTTATTTCTTTGCTGAAGCATATATATGCTCTCATAACTCATAAGCATACAAAATTATGAACCCTATTGGTGGTAGGTTTTTTCACAATATGTCTAAGATCAGCTTATTTTACAGTATTTTCTCCAGTAACATGGTAAACACAATACTTTTGTTAATTGACATCATATGATCTATAGATGCTCAAATTCCTCTTAATGATGTATGTCTAATATTAGAGATGTGGTATTGTGGAATGTTTGGTTAGAAAGAAATAAATTATATTTTACTAATAAGCCCTCAAAGTATGTTAGAAGTTTAGCCATACAAATTAGTAATATATTAGGCTATTGGTGTAAACATAATGAAGATTATTTTTTTCTTAAACTCAACTTGATTATTTCTCAGGATGTTCAGAGTTTGTCAAAACATACACCGGGCAGAGGACACCCGATGAAGATGATGAAGCATGTGGACCTGTGGGGAAAGGAAATACCAACAGGACCTTCGTCTGGAAGCGTCCTGTATCTTGAATGATAATGGGTTGTTATGTTTTGATAAGTTCTATTTTGATATTCTGTTGTAATTGGTTAGATACATTCGTTTGTATGATTGTTCTTGTGTTGTTGTTGTTTGAGGTAAATTCTCTGACGAGTCAATTAAAACATTAGGTAGAATCGAAGTTCTTTGATGTAGGGATGTTAAGTTTTTAGATAAGTATGTATCAAGTGTGGGTACGAGAAAAAAACTCAAATTTTTCTAGGAGAACATATTTTGTACTAGGGGTTTTGTTTCAATGAAACAGATGGGTACCCCACTTTTTCTAAAAAAAAATTGACATCATATGTAAATCAGAACTGATATGGACATCATACGGTTTGACTCTGTGATGGTTTAATAATGGAGATTGGAGAATATTGATTTACCTAAATTCTCTAATTACTACAGTAAAGATCGATCCCAAACGTGCCCATGCATGAAAATAAGATCACTAATAACGGAGGAAAAAAATGAAAGAAAGCTTCACCCGATGACAATGTTTTTTGAGGAGTAGGCTTGGCTTACAATAATATTTATTAAAAAAAAGAGTATATAAGATGAAAGAGAGAACATTTAAGGTATAGAAAACATAAATTACAAGCACACAAAGCTAATTCCTAAAATCTTAAGACTTATACCATTCAAAGGCGTCCTATCTTCTCTCCGCCGATCATAAACCTATATTTCATGTTTAAGAAATGGCTTCATGACTCGTTATATCATCTCTTTACCAGCTACAAATTAGTCGCAAAGACCTGATGCAAATTTGTCAAGACGATACCAATGCAAACTCGTCAAGACATGCCAATCCTAGATCCGACAATCTAACCATTCATCCACAAAAGAACAGATACGACACCAGGGCAACAAACTTGATCCAAAAAGTGATCCTAGATCTAATGATCTTATCCAAAAAAATAAAAGAAGGAGAGATGATTTACCGGTGTGACCCGAGTCTAAATTGACCCTTACCGGTAAGCATATCAAGACCTCCGACCGTCAATTCAGATACAACGAACGAACAACAGTTTTCGTCTTGTAACTCGAAAAAATAGAATCGCAAACCATTTCAGCGACTCTCACAACCACCCACCGCAGTTTACGATTAAAATTGGTCTTCACAAATCACCGCCGACCACATACGTCGTTTCCACCTAAAGAACAAGCCAATGTTGCGAGCATAGCTTCTATATACCCATGTTTATTTATTTGACATGCCTAAAAAACCACTATTTGAGCTCTAGCCTCCTACAATCTATTTATTGATTTCTAACTTTTTAAGTTAAAATGAGTATGATTTTAGATAGGGGTGTCTAATGTGGATAACAACCACGAAATAGTTCAGTTTCATTTTTGTTTTGTCGTTCACGAAACAAAATGTTTGTTCGTTAATCGGTTCGTTCATCGTTTAGTTTGTCACAAAACAAACGAAATACGAATTTTGTGATATTTTTCACTATAATTTTTGAACAAAATGAAAATTTTCGTTTAGTCAACATTTTTGTTGTTGTGCTTCGTTTTCATTTCGTTTCGTGACGAAAGAGAAAATTCATTTCGTTTACCATGAAACGAAACGAAAAACGACAAAATAGTGTTGCGTCGACAATCCTAATTCTAGACAAACCTTAACCATCTAAATGTACTCTATAAATATGCTACCACATTGGTCACTGAGTCACTGAGATCCACAGCAAGTAATTAGGCAGAGAGAGGAAAAAAACAGCGAGAGAGAGAGAGATGGCTCTTAGCAACAAGTTAGTTGTGATGTTTCTCTTGGTTATCCTTGTTGGGGCCGCAACCGTGTCTGCATTCCCAATGGCGCCACCACCGAAGAAACATGACCATGATCACGATCACGACCATCACGACCATCACAAACACCACCACCACAATCATGGTAAGGTTAAGAAAAAGGAGCCTTGTCCGTCATCGAAGGGACTTGGGTATCCTAAGCCACCTCCCCCTAATTAGTTAAGGGGTCTAATGTGAAGCACTGAAGCTATAATCCTACAATGTAACACCATGAAAGCTTCTCCATATTCTGTGTTGTTGTTATGAGTTCTTAATTGGTTGTTTGTTGTATGTCAGCAGTGTGTGTGAGCGGATGTGTATCAGTTTGTGTTTTGGAATTTAATGTATCAAGTTTTTTTAGTGGTTGTTGCAAGTATTAGTTTGTGCAAATTTGTATTCAGAGTCATGAATCTGGTTATTTGAAAATTTTCTTTGGTGATTAATCAGTTGGAAATTTCTTTGTTGAAATAAATTGCAGGTGAGTGTTGCATGTTTGAACTAATTAACATGAAATTGAAGCTAATTATTACGTTAGTTCAATACATCGCTTTATATATATAAAAAAAAAAAAAAATACACCAATACTTCTGCAATGAAAAGGAAAAACGAAAGCACGCCCAATACAAAAGAAAATGCGAATAAATTGACGGCTTCTGTATAATTAGGCCCAATAAATAGCCCAAATATCTCAGGCCCAGTAAAGCCCAAGGTAATCTCAGTCAACGCAAACGCAAACTCTCCATTTCATACAAAAAACAAAATTGAGAATAGAAGAATCTGTAGCGCTTCCCTCCAGCCACGTCACGTAGTGTCGTGCACTTGCTCTTCCTCTCCCTCTCTCTCCCCGTTTCCTCTCCTTGCAATCCGATCCGACCCTTTTCCGGCGACGCTACGAATCAAGAACTCCGTAAGGATCCGTAAAAATCGGGTTTGAATTCCAACTCCATTTCAAAGGAATGCTAAGTACAGGTCCTCGGATCGTCTCCAGTTTTCCCTCGCAGCCATCACTCTCCCTTCAGTTTCACTACTCTTCCCAATTGCGCAACTCGTCAAATTACCACACGACTAGCTCCAAGCCATGGCCATACTTGACCCACCTGTGCCATTGTAGTTCCGACCAGGTCGAGTTTCCTCTTTCGGAGGCTGAGGAGATAGATGCTGAATTGGAGGTGGAGAGAATAGATGGATTTAAAATTGAGGTGGAGAAGGTGGAAGGAAGGAGGAATATGCGTCGGATCAAGGCGCAAGTACGAGTTGATGCACCGTTGGAGACAGTTTGGGCTGTACTGACAAATTATGAGGGATTGGCTGATTTCATTCCTGGTTTGGCTGTAAGCCAGTTGCTCCATTATGAAAACAAATGCGCTCGCCTCTATCAGGTCTGTTTCTTTGCTCTGATTTTGTTATTTTTTTAATTGCAGTGATGCAACTGGTCGGTTCAGTTTTAGAATTGAGTTTCCATAAAAGAGAATCTGAGTTTTGTAGTATCTAGTCTAAAATTGTGGGCATAATTATTTAGAATGTTATTATAAGCTTGGAAACTACAATAAAATTTAAAGAATTTTGGTTGTTTTACCATAATGTGATATTATCATGCATCTCTGTCAAAACTGCCCTTGAACAGAAGTTATAAAGCACAGGTTACGCAACTTATGTCACATGAATATGGATAGGACACCTGTATTGTGTGATATGGATACAGTGATTGAGCATTTAAATAACTTTTAGGTTGTTATGCAGCTGTAGATCTACTTTTATTGTTTCTCCATTTTTCTATACATCTAAATATTATTGTATATTGTTACTGATTTAAATATATTTGTGCGTGGCATTTCAATGTGCAATGGACATATCCATTTTGTAGAAACAAATAAGCATGAAATTTGTTTCAGCTCCTGTCCAATCTGGGAAGCATGCAACAACCACAAAACCGTTAGTCCAAACAAGTTGGGGTAGGCTAGAAATGACACCCAATTGGAGTAATTCGATTGTGTTTCATTTCCATTAGATAGGCTGAATTTTCACGTTGGCTCGTGAAGCCTATCTCAACCCTCCTCTTTCCTGGCTTGGGACAGGCTTGGTAAAAAAACTATGTAGGCATAGTTCCATCTGCTGCTGCACGTAGTGCTGATATATGAGTGGTGATCTCACTTTTATAATCTTGCCACTAAGATCTGAAGAGTGCTTTTTGTTTAGAAAACAACATGCATTTGAATAAAATAAAGAAAGATACAAACACAGTGAAGTAGTGGCCAATCAACCCCCCCTTCTCCCCAACTTGGACCCTGCTGAAGTATCCTAAACATATCCAGATCATACTCAAAATTGAGACCATATCTAATATGTATCAAACGTGTCTCTGTACAAGATTTGTGTTTAATCCAAGTGTGATAGCTAGTATGTAATATGGTGGTAGAGTATAATACATACGGATTTTTTTTTTCCTTTTGTATTATTTCATGCTATGCTAGAAACATGATAATTGTGGTGCTCCCAAAACACACTAAAATTTTTGCATAGTTTTGTTAACTGTGATAAATTCAATTTGTCCGTGCTGACATAAATAGTCGATCCAATAGGTGGGGCGGCAGGAACTAGCACTAGGATTCAAATTCACTGCAAAGGGAGTGATAGAATGTTATGAGAAGGATATGGAGTTGGTTGCGGCCTCTTTTAGAAAGAGAGTCATTGAATTTAAGATGGTCGAGGGTGACTTCAAGACCTTTGAGGGTCAATGGTGTATTGAACAGGTACCTGAAACTTTCCATTTGTGAGTTACCAAATTTGACCATGTGTTGTTATTTCAATGTTTTGATGTGTTAGCCCTAATTATGCTCATAAAGTGAGCAAATTTTTGCTACATATAGTTATTGATTTTTCAAATTTATGCGCAACTGGTACTATCATCCTTGCTCGAGTTTTAAGAAGCATTTTTTCGCTTTTAAGGAACTGATTAGCTAACCATCCATTTGGTCTTCTTTAAGGTTTTTGATGACTCTGATGAGGAAGAAGCATATAATTCAGCAATACAGAAACTTGAGACTAAGCTATTGTATAATGTAGAGGTGGAGCCAAAGTTGATGGTGCCTGTGCAATTAATTGAAAGAAGATTGTGTAGAGAGGTTGAAATCAACCTCTTATCTATCCGTGAAGAAGCACAACGGCTTCAAAGACTAAACGGTACCTTTCTTTGACAGGGGTGAATATGTCAGACGTAAGTTGTGCACTGTTATCTCGTTGTTGGATAGTGCCTTCGTCAATTGATTACTCTGTAAATTTTGTTTATATATTTTTTATTGGGAAAAGCTTAGGTACATCTTGAGTGCTCCCCAGGTACTCCATTCAATTTCTACCATTTGATTGCATTGAGATTCGTACCATAGATTTCAATCAAATGATAGAGATTGAGTAAATTACTTAGGAAGCACACATCTTAGTGTACCTAAGTTTTTCCCTTTTTTATTTAATTCTTTATGCAAGAAATTTGTTGAGATCCAATAGATTCTTGGAACAAAGACTTCAATTATGAGGTTCGGATGAATGTAATATAATTCCTTTCTTCCAACACTATAATGTGTGAAACTGTTTTTTTTTTCTTCTTTCTAACAAACCGCCTTTGAACTGTCATCTTTCATTAACAAAAACTTGCTGAAGTTACAAAATCTGGACCTGTTTTAAAAAAAATTCTACCTGATCTTTCTTCCCAGATATCACGCCTGCATGCCCACACGCACAAAACTCATATCAAATATCAGTGTTACACTAATATTATTCCTATTCTAGATTACTCCCATAACATCAAAAATATTTATTGCGCGTTCTCTGATTGCACAGGAAAAATACCAGATTAAAGGTACACAACATTAAATGAATATATCGTCATTTAAGTCCCGGTGGCAATCCCATTAGATAAGCTGATATCATCTGAAACAATTTCCCTTTTAGCTTGATTGAAATTACCTGCACAATATGGAAGAATTGATAATATTCTAGCTCCAAAATATTTATAAGTTTGAATTTCACTTATTCTAAAACATATCTCATTCCTATCTCGTCATGTCATCCACACAAGTGCACAACAAATTATTTCTTATCCTATTGGGTATATCTGGGGAGAACCGGTATGCAATCCTGACTAAATCTTGTAAATTATCTATATCCACCTCCATATAGTTGAATCCTAGTTATCACACACAATATATGTGGATAAGTAAATTAATTAAGCATGCACGATGAAGCACTTAGCCAAATATTTAGGTCAGTAATTATATTACAGCCATAAATTAATTAATGATATACATTCCACAAACTCTTTCCGACCACTTTTACACGAATGCAGGTGATTTCTACTTTCTAAGAATTAACCTACAATATCTTGCACTTAAGCTATCAGTAAGAGATTGCATTATTGAATACAACCTAAATCCATGATACGTTGGTAAGAAACATAATTTTCTATTAGAAGTTCATTTATAGTCTTCATTTTTTGCATAGAATCATCAATATAGTAAATACCAAATTAGCTCAGTATTTCCAGAACAGAGCACAAATATATTAATTAATTATTAGAAACTTCAAATTGACCATTAAATGAGAAACTAATTTGCATATAATATACCATTGTACTCAAGAAGCTACAATTTATGCTGTTTAATTTAAATCTGTCAGATTGATCTCGACTAGTCGATAACTTTTAATTCATTATTGAAACTTGTATGTTGTACCTGGGGTTTAGACAAGATTCAAAGTATGGTTGCCTCCAATCTCAACTTTAATTACAAAAAGTGCATCTCTGGAATCCACTTTTTCTGTTAACAAACTGAGAAGAACCTAGGCAGCTGTTGAAGCTCACTATAAATAGAGTCACCAGATAGCTCACTGAAAGCACACAGTTCATTCAAAGATTGCAAGGAGAGAGCGAGAGATGGCTTTGAGAAATAAATTGGTGTTTATCCTTTTGATACTGATCCTTATCGGCACCACAGTCATCGGCACACGCCCCATGCCTTCTTCAAAAAAGAAATTTGATCTCCATGATAACTCCAATGATCATCCTAACGACGATGGTGATGACGACGACAACGATGGCTGGGGTGATCACGATCACGACCATGACAATGACCATGACCATGATCATGACAATGACCACGACAATGGCGATGACAGTGACAGTGATAATGACCATGACGATGACAATGATCATGACGATGATCATGATGGTGGCGATGATGACTCAGACAGCCGTTATCACAGCCGTGACCCATTTGATTTCAGGGGAAAAAGTGAGGCTGCAAAAAATGAGAAGCAAGATTCAAAATCTGATCAGAAGAATCAGCTGCATGCCACCTCAGAGTCGAAGCAGCCATAAATCGATGTCATGGCCTAAAAGAATTATCTATTATGCTGTGGTTTTTATTATGATGCCGTGGTGTTTGTGCTGTCGGAAGCAATGTCTATATATGTAACGTTGTATCTCGGTAATTTCCTTATCTAGGTATTAATTTGTAATCTGTAATCCCAGTGATGTTACCAGTATAATTGTTATGGCGTTAAAACTGTCTTCGGTATTATTTTCTCTTTGTACATAGGTACTATGTCACAAACATCACAACACAAGTGTGAAACTGAAATTAAATGCTCCAACCAATATCTCCTATTAGACTTCAACTATACATGTTTCCATAGAGTGTATCTTTATTTTATTCAAGAGATATCCCTCAATAACATATCTAATGCCAACAGGCAGGGGCAGATCTAAGTTAAGGCAAGTTCAGGCATGTACATGGACTTGATTTTCAAAACAACATTAAGTAGTATTCGTGCCTAAGCTTACTCTGCATTTGTGCCTGAGCTCTGGGATGAACTTTCTTTTCATGAGAGCCTGAGAGGCACAGACTCGGTGCTAAAATCTCTTTCCTCTTCCACTCTTACCTCTTCTCCGCGAGCGACAGAACCAATCATCTCCCTCTTTCGACTCACTAGTCCTGGCTCGACGAACAGAGCACCTGGCATCAGGCTACTCCATGGCTGCACCTCTCTTCCGACTCACGAGACCCAGGAAGCACGCCGCCGGCCGCTCCTACCCGTCTTTTCTCGGCAATCTACTGTTCTCGGCAGGTGGTACTTGATAAATTGGTAATCTTTTGTCCTCTCTTTCTTACCAGTTAGACAATAAGAAGTGCTGGCAGTCTACTCTTAAATTGGTACCAGGATTAATAATACTGTATGTAACTAACATTGTTGTATCAATTCAATTAGAGCATAAAATTTACCTTATTGATCTGCTTAATCCTTTTTTGTAGCTGCATTGATCCTTTTTTTCTCTGATATGAACCTTAATGCATGCAAAATTAGGATCTAATGTATATTGTGTCGTGTTTAACCTATTTCCCCACCATTAGTTGAGATTCGATTTCTTGTATTTTCCAATGGATTTAAAATTGCGACACTTAACATAGATATGTATAAGGATCTTTTCATTTAATATGAAATATGTAGCTGCCGGAGCCAAATGAAAATCTATGTCAGAAAAGGCAAATTGTATTTATAATTGTTAAAAGTAAACGGTCTAATGACCGTTGGAGAATAGTGGCCATAACGGCTATATTAGACAACGGCTAGTTTGGTTTTTTTTGATATAAATAGCCATGCAATGTAGAAATATATAACAACAACAAGAAATACAATGAAATATTCTTCTCTTCATTCTCTTCTCAAATTATAATTTTCTACATGGTATCAGAGCAAGTTGTTGCTCGATCCAGAAAAGCTTCCGCAAAATCAATGGCTAAGGCCTCTTCTTCCAAAATCACCGCTATCTAAGTCAAAGAGAAAGAAAAACTCACTTGGGCACAAGTGGTGGCTATGTCCGGTAACAAAGCCAACGATAAAAATCGAGCTTGCGCAAAATTTTCAACTCTTAACAGCAATCTTCAAGATCAACCTTCCGTTACAGAAATCTTGAGCCTTAATGATGGCAATAAGAAAAAAAGGAAAGAAGGTCAGGCGTCCACTCGATGCAATCATTGCAAACAACGAGGTCACACGAGGGTCAGCTGTTGGATTCTCAATCCTTTTCTTCGGTCATTTCAAAAACGAGAAGGCAGGGAAAATTTTCATAGAGGGCCTAGCAGCAAAGAATTTCAACAGATAGGGCCGGAGGCACCCTAAAAATTGCACAGAGGGCCGAGGACGCGATTAATAGTCGCGCCCCTAAGCAGATTCCGTTTTTTTCCTGAAATCAAGGCGTTCTGCATGTGCTTTTGCAGTTGTGGGCCCGGGCACTTAGGGGCGTGACTATTAATCACGCCCCTAAGTGATTCTGAAATTTTTTTTTGTTAATCTTATTTATACCTTTTAATATAATAATTATTAGTTAGTACTAATATATAATTTTTTATTATTATATAATAATTATTAGTTAGTACTAATATATAAGTTTTTATTATTTGTTAATATATCAATAAAAGTAGTATATTCATATAATATTTATTATTAAGCAAATTAATGATAATTTCAATATACAATAAATTTTTAATATATGTATAGTTGTAATATAATACTATTAATTTGTCTTGTTAATTTTTTAGGGTTAAGTTATAATTATTTATACCCTTTAATATAATAATTAGTTAGTACTAATATATTATTTTTGGGTATTTGTTTATATATTTATATTAATATATATATATACTACAATTATTATTAAGAAAATTAATAATAATTTAAACATAAAATAAATTTGTAATTTTAATATTTGTAATATAATACTATAAATATTAATATTATTATATACTTATTATTATTATTATTATTATTTAAAAAGATTAGAAAGATTACAACCTAGTAAGAAGATGCATTTTTCACCATTTTTCTGAATTAACATAGGGGCGCAATTATTTAGTTACGCCCCTAAGAAGATGCCTTTTTTGCAGATAAGTCTGAATCTTGCACGATTTTTTTTTCAGATGAGGGGTCCACCTGTCCCCTAAATGAACAAAATATATACAGCAACACCTTTCTTTTCTTCTCTCTCCAACCGTTATTTCAATCTTATCTCTTATTCCCCCAACAGCCCCCTTCCTCTCCACAAACCCTAAATCAAATTTTCACACTTCTCCTCCCAAAATCTTACATATAAAATGTTTATTATTAGTTTCTACACTGGAGGATTCATCCAGAACGGTCCTCATGGTGTGCATTACTCGAAAAAAGCTACCGGTAGTTTTACGGTGAATGACGACATAACACTCTGTGAACTGGAGACGGAGCTGTACCGATGGATGGGGATTTCAAGTTCAACACATGCTTTAGAGATATCAGAGAGGTTCAATGCTGGATTACAGCTAACTCCTCCGGTAATATTCTATACTGAGTTACAACTGTCGAGTAATGATACTTGGAGACTGATGGTGAACCATTCGGTTCATCCTGGTACTGTTGCAATGATTGAGTTGTACGTTGAGCCAAAAGTTCTTCGATATACAACAAATCAAGGTTTTTCGAGTGGCAGTCGAGGTCATGAGACCCTAAACCATGGTTGTGCAAGCGGTAGTCGAGCTACGGAAACCCTAAACCAGGGTTGTGCAAGTGGTAGTCGTGCTTATGAAACCCCAAATGAGTATGTTGAGCCAATAGCTTGTAGAATGCCAGATGCATATCTTCGTACCAATTGTTATGAACCAAATGCAACCTCAAATCGAAATCAATCGATTTCAGAGGAAGAAGAGGATTATGAGGATTTCGAATTTAATCTTGGGTTGGATGAAATTAACCCGGCAGAACGGATTGAGATATTAGTGAACCAAGATGCAAGCCCAATTGGAAATACGTGTGGTAATGATGCTTTCATGAATATGGATTTTACACCTTTCGAAGACCCTAATTACAATTCTGAAGAAGAGACTTCTCTGACCATGACAACATGGCCATTACGAGACCGAACCGATTCTCATCCAATAGCTTCGTGGAATAATATTAATGCAATCATCGATATAATTGGTGATGGCAATTACTTTGACGACGAAAGTTATCACAGAAGATGGTTTGGCAGTGGGACAATGTTTTCGATCAAAGGATCATCTAAAATGGATTGGCATGATTTTCACATCAAATCGAACCGCACGTTTAAGAAGAGAAAGTCCAATAAAAGCGTGTATATAATCGAGTGCACCGACCAAAATTGTAATTGGAGGTTGTATGCAACAAGAAGGCTAAGTGATGATGCTTTTATTATTAATACAAGGCAAGGTCCGCATGAATGTGTTATGTTAGGAGATAGGTTGGAGCATCCGCACTTAACGTCTCCATTCATGGCTTCCATAATCAGAGAAAGTGTTAAGGGAAATGTAAGGTTTACTATAAAAGACATCAAGATTGCCATTGAGCAAAGATATAATTTCAAGGCTCCTTACCTCAAGTATTGGCGTGCAAAAGAGATCGCAATCGCACAATTGTTCGGAGGTTGGAGGCAAGCTTATGATTTAATCGTGCCCTTACTTAATGCCATACAAAGAACAAACCCGAGTACAGTGATTGAGTGGTTTACCGCCCCCACAAATGATCCAAATGAAAGATTATTTCAAGTAGTGTGTTGGGCATATGGTCCAGCAATACAGGCCTTCAGGCACTGCAAACCTGTTATAGGAATTGACGGTACACATTTGTCTGGGCGGTATAAGGGGAAGATGTTAGTTGCATGTAGCTTCGACGCAGAAGATCAGTTGGTGCCCCTTGCATTCGCGTTGGTTGATACCGAGAACAACAAATCTTGGGAGGATTTCATGAAATTTGTTCGTAGGGAAGTGGTTGGATCACGAGTTGTGACAGTACTCTCTGATCGTCACAAGAGTATCTTGCGGGTTTTTAGTGAGCCAGACCTGGGTTGGAGCACCCAAGATGGACATGCCTTTCATCGATATTGTTCAAGGCACATATGTCAAAATTTCACAAAAGAATTTACCAACAAAAAATTAACACAGATCTTGAGGCAAGCAATGAAACAAAATCAAAAGAGAAAGTTTCTAATGAGGCTCAGTCGTATTCGCGAAAAATGCCCCGACGCTGCAACATGGCTTGAGGATATTGGTAGGGATCCAAACGATGTTGAAAGGAACAATGCACCGCGTTTTGACTTATGGGCTCTTTCATTCGATGAAGGAGGTCGTAGAATGGGGATGATGACAACGAACAGACCAGAATCCCTTAATAATGTTTTCAAAGAAGCACGTGAGTTACCGGTTACTTCTCTTGTTGAAATCACATTCTATAAGTCGGCCAAGTACTTTGCTGAAAGGCGAGCAAAAGCAGAAAAAGCAATTGAACAAGGTTTCCTCTTCTCCCCCAAAAT
>CAXKVX010004401.1:0-17465 GCA_964058865.1 Eleocharis quinqueflora
CGAAATTGATTTCGAATCAAACTCAAACACAAGCAAGTTCGTTCGAGTTCGATTCGTTTGCAGCCCTACTCTGAGGGCAATTAATTGCTACTCAGATGGGGCAAAACTCGAGGAAAAGATGGGATAAAAGCCGAAACAATGTATCAGTCCTTTTGATTATATATCCATCGATTGGCCGTTGGCGCTGTAAATTAATTAACAATTAATACTTATATAATGTTATAATAGAACAAGTAAAGGAATTAGCATCCACTGAAATTATAATACTTGTTCGCCTCCTGATTTTCAATACTGCTACAGCATTTTTGATCTGCCTGCACAATAATTGCTACAGCGTCGCTACAGTGCTCACTCAATATAAGCATAATTCTTTTAGAACAAATAGTTGGTCCTTCTTCTCTGTAATATAGAAATATGTTGACACATCCATTAATGACTTTTTCTTTTCTCTGTAACATAGAAGAAGAATCAATTAAATTACAAATTGATTATAATAAAATATAAATCTTAATAGAAGAAATTATTCATGGCAGAGATCTCATTACAAAATAAATAACGCAAAGAAAATAAAATAATCATAGAAGGTTGTGAATAAATATCAGTTCAGAGAAGAATGTGAATAAACACAAATAAAATAAAACTTTGGATTGAAGGAGAACCTGACGTGTTTCATGGCAGAGGTCATGATCCAGAGGTTTCAGCTCCCATGCCTGATCAACTCTAACAAGAAGAAAGAAAATGAAGGTATTAAGGATGAAATTGTGGTTGTTTACAAATTTTCTGACTGTTGAATTGGATATAACCAACGATTTGATTATCAAAAATAGTATTGGTCTGAAAAAATATACTGGATAGTGTTCTAAATTCGTGTCGTTCTGTGTCGTTTCGTTCCAAACAAGGCTTGGCACAGCACGGAACGACACGGCACGATTAGTATTTTCTTATTTTTACCGTGTCGTTCCGTGCCGTGCCAAAAATTGGAAGGGATCAGAACGAAACGGTTAAGACACGGCACGTTTAGGCACGCCGTGTCTAAATGTGTCGTGTCTTAACCGTTCTGTGCCTAATCGTGTCGTGTCTTAACGTGTCGTGTCTAAACGTGTCATCTATAAACGTGTCGTGTCTAAACGTGTCGTGTCTAAATGTGTCGTGTCTAAACGTGCCGTCTATAATCGTGTCGTGTCTAAACGTGTCGTATCTAAACATGTCGTGTCTTAATTGTGTCTTAACAATGTCGTCACTCGTGTCTAAACGTTTATTTTTTAAAATTTGTAAAGTTTAAAATAGAATAATTAATAAATGCAAAAGATTTCAAAATAATTTGAACTTATGTGTCTATCTGTGTCTATATGTGCCTATTTGTGTCTATCTGTGTCGTGCCGTGTCTATATGTGTTGTGTTGTGCCGTCGTGTCGTGTCTAAATGTACCGTGTCTAGACGTGTTCTCGTGTTGTTCTGTGTCGTGCTTTCGTGCCGTGTCATGCCGTGTCTCTCCTCATAAACGTTCCATGCCGTGTCGTGTCATGCAGTAGGAAACCAAGGCACGACACGCTTAAGACACGGCACGTGAACAGTACAGTGCCGTGTCTTAACTGTGCCGTGTCCTTATCGTGTCGTGCTGTTCCGTGACGTTTTCAGACATGCAGACACGATTTTGAGAACTCTAATACTGAATGTGAAAACGAATAAAAACATTTTAATACTGGGTCCTTGGAAAGATCTGCTATACAAAACATTTTAATAGTGGGTCCAAGGGGAGAGCTAATATAAAAAAAAAATTTAATAGCGGGTTTCATATAAGGTCCGATATTAAAAGTCCTTTTTTATATCGGACATTTTGCTCATCCACTATTAAATGCTTCCCCGTCTTTCATAGGCTCCTTTTATACCCAATTTTAGTAAAAGAGCGTTATTAAATGTTGTAAATAAATTTCGAAAATATCACTAAACGTTCCAATAGCGGAATTTGTATAGAACAGATTTAAAAAGAAGGTATAATAGCTTGTTTCTGGAGTAGTGAAGGTTAATTATATACTAATAATTAAGTACAGGTTTTGTAGCATTTTATATAGATTCTTAATGATAACAAAATGGGAGCTAATATATTGGTTTGTCATCGATCCCGTCACCGATACGCATATCGCTCTATATGTTAAAAGAGTTATTATGCATATTATTTTGTATTGAAAAATAGTTATGTATGTTATTTGAGTTATTATGCATGTTATTTTCTTAACATGCATAATAGTTCAAATAACATACATAACTTTTTCAACACAAAATAACTTGCATAATAATTTTTTATGCAGATCGACATGTGTATCGATGATGAGATCAATGACGAAATCGATAGAATATTTTCCTAACAAAATAGCATTAGAGTCAATCTGAACAAAGAGCCGTCTTATAAGTGCAATGAAAAAGATAGAAATGGTGAGAGAAGATAATTTCATGTACATAATTAGACAAAGTTTAAAAATAAAATTGTCAATAACAAAGAAAAAATCCAACAAAAGGTCATAAGATCATTTTAATTCTTGAGTTGAGAATGTATAACTCTGTTTTATATTAACTAGGTCAAAGAAATCGGATCGATGGATAAAGACTTCTAAAGATATTACAAATAAAAAAAATATGTCAAAATAGGTCGCAATAAACATAAATTTATAAACAATAACAAAATCCACAAAAAACACCTAATCAGTCCAACTTCCATAATGAGAGTTCCTTCCACATTCTAGCTTTGATCAAGTAGAGTAGTCATCAATACTATATATAAAGCTTGTTCAGTGTCAGCCTGTTTATTTTTGTGACATTTCGACACGTCATTTTATTATTTAATTTGTATTATATGTGTGTTCAAATTATTGGACACGCGACACGTCATTAATGAAACATGTCATTAATTTCAGTATAAATCATTAATAATATTAATTTCACGCTATTAATGTTCACATCTTCCACATTTCATAAAATCATCATTTTTTCAAAAGAACTTAAGAAAGATGTATAATATTTATTATTATATAACTCTAATTTCAGTGAAACAATGTTATTTAACAAAAAAATGGAGAGGGATCGGATGACCACAACTCTAAATAACCACAAAGTTATCACAATCATTTTTTTTCATTTTCAAAGTTCAAATTGTTGATACAAACCGTTGAACATGATATTCACCATAAAATACGCTTCCTGCTCAAATTTTAAATTTTTTTATTTTTTTACTATTTATTAAGATGGGTACAAATTCAATGGTTCACGTTATTGTAATTTTGGCATTTTTTGCATCCATCTTTATAAATAGTAATAAAATCCAAAAAAAAATGTAAATTTTGATCTGGAAGCGTATTTTATTGTGGAGGTCATGTTTAACGGTTTGGATCAACTATTTAGACTTCTAAAATGAAAAAAAATAATTGTGCTAACTTTGTGGTTATTTAGAATTGTGGTCATCCGACTCCTCTCATTCTCTTATTGGTAACTCTTATAAGCATAACCTGTATTTCTTTCATGAAATATAGCGAAGGCCGTCATTACATTTTCTCGAGTTAAATGAAAGCTCATAGTGAAGAAGAGGGGAAGCCTAAAACATTTAATATATACCACAAACAAGTGAAAAAATAACAAGTTGGTCATAACTCGCGACTTTATTCATACAAATATAAAAGTAACAAGATCATTTTTAACGCACATCAAATACATAAACATTCTACAGTAGTACCACTACCAAGTTGTAAAGGAACTAAACAAAGGTCCGGTATCACATGGCACTTGCACAGTATCTTCCAGAGGAGAAGATAAATAGATAACCATACATGATACACCATGCATGTCTCCTTATAAAAGGCAAAGAAATTCATGGAATTTTGGGCCCAACTGGAAACCTGGGCTCTGAAAATATAGGAAATTTGGGAAATATCGGAAAATGAAATGGCCATTTTGGCAAAATCTTCGGTACAACAGGATCTTTAGGTAGGGTTGGTACCACAGGGTCTTTCAACAGGGGATCTTTAGGCATCGGCAATGGGTTGAGTACTTTTGGCAACTCCGGTACGGGATCTTTCGGTAAGGGGTCAAGTTTCGGTGCGGTTAGACCGGGGAAGGTTTGTTGCGGTGTCAAGTCTATGTTGCGAGCTGCATGCACTGCGTCAATGTTGTATGAAAGCACAGAAGCAACAGAAATGCACATGAAGAGGAGGTAAGAATTGTAGGAAGCCATGATGATTGATAGAGATGTATGAAATTCCTTGGGATGATTTTGAAGTAGACATATTGGGTGGTATTTATAGGGTTAAATGTAGTGATATTGTGGTGGTAAAAAGTAAGTGGTTCATGTGAATAGTTGGTTAAGGAGATGGTTTCTTTTATGGGATTTGAGTTTATTGAATCGGTTGGGGAACCCAAGTATAGTTGTTTGTTTATGATAAATTGATCATGTGATAAAGTCTCATAAGAAAGGGAAAGGATATGTTCAATGCTTTATTTCTTCAGATACTTTTTTGGTTTTGATAAAAAAAAATTCAGATACTTAAATCTGTCGTTTGTTTGTCATTTCTTTTTAATCTCATTTATTTTATTCTTTTTTTTATTTTCAACGCTTTATAAGAAATCTTAAAAGTTGTAGTAAAACTATGAGAGATGCTCTACATTGCTTTTTGATTGGGAACATTAATTTGTAACAATTCATTGATACGCATGTTATATGAATGGTAATTATTAAACTTTCTTTTATATTAAACAAAGTTTAGAAGTCCAAACCTTGCATATTTTGCTTAATATCCTATAATTACATGATTTACATCTAATATTTTTCATATCTTATTTAATATCAAGTATTGAGAATCATTTTTTGTCTAATGACAAATACAAATGCTCATGGTGTTAAAACAAATTATATTCGAAATGTGAATGAAAATTTTTAGACACTACTACGATTATAGAATTGTAGTTATTACCGTGAAAAAAAAATAGCTTGTTCCGTGGACTCAACCACAGAAAAGACACCATTTTCATGGACTTATCACGAAAACGCTTTCACACAACTACTTTCGTCACAACAAATACCTTTTTCATAGAATTTCATGGAAATAATCTTTTTTGTGAAATTAAGCACGCAACTGCTTCCACAGAAATATCCGAAGACGCCAGTCCACCTGTCAGAATTTTTGTGGTTAACACACCACTTTTCCATGAAGTTCTCCACAGAAATAATTACAACATCCTAACCTTTTGCTATCATGGACCTCGCAGAACTATCCATAGAATTATCCAAATTATTTCCAAAATTCATATTTTTTTATTAACTATTAATCATGCACATTTAGAATATTATAATGCTTCAAATAAAAATATTTATTTTGTTTTTAATTAGTGTTCTCCAGACGGGTCGGGTCGGGTAACCGTGGATCCGACCCGCCCGGATCCACGGATCCACGGATACGACGGGTCCAGCGGGGCAGGTCTCCACGGGTCCGAACCCAAAACCCCCAACCCGACCTGTGATAAACCCCGGCGGGTCGGGTCCAGGCGGGTCCAGGAGGGTCCAGCACGGGTCGGGGCAGGTCGGGTTCGGATCCGTCAATTTTTCGATTTTTTTTAAAATTTTTAATTTTTTTCGAATTTAAAACTGCACATTATTTTAATATATATTTTTCGAATTTTTCTGATTTTTTTTTTAACTTTTTGAATTTTTTTGTATTTTTTTGAATTTCTGCACGGTTCCACGGGTCGGGTCCTGGGGCGGGTCGAGCACGAGTCCGGGTGGGCATGAGTTTGGAGATTTTGGGCCTACCCGACCCGTGCTAGATTCGTGAATCCGTCAACCACGGGTCGGATCGAATCTGGACCACGGGTCGGGTCGGGCACAGGCGGATAGACCCGGGCGGGTTTTTTAGAACTCTATTTTAATTATTATTTGTCCTGACTCTCGAACTTAGTTTTTCAATTATTATGTCATATTCTAAATTTATCACATTCATTAAAATAGAAAATGATTTATAATTATTTGAATAGCATTAAGTTGTCTCAAAATATAAAAATATCAATTCTAAATAAATCTCAAATATACATATACTAATTCTCATCTACATAAAATATACTCTTGTGAATATTTTAGATACTATAATTCATTTAAATAGTTAGCACTGTGACTCTTTAATTGTCTTTGGTTACATGTGTCAGGATTAGTTGAGCTACACCAAGTCCCCGCACATTCATCATCTCAATTACCAATTTTAGAGTTGCTCTTGAAATTAATCACAAAAACAAAAAATGCATTGAATGATTGAATTTACGGAATATTGGTACACATCAAAAGCTCTGAAATAGACTTATAAATAGAAGCAGTTCATAGATAAAGAATTAAAGTTTTAAAAAAAATGAAATATGTAATTATGACATGATGCCAACTACATGATTTAATCAAAAATGCTTCTTCAAAAAATAAGAAGCGATGGTACGTCGCGGTGCGATTTCTAGTACTCATAGAGATTTATATAGTTATTAGGCATTTGTAGAGGCGGATGCAGTAAGGCCCAGGCGAGCAGCCGCCCACGGCTCCTCCCCCTTCGGAATTATTTTTGCAAAATATACTTATAATTTGAATTTTTTAAAATTTATCTCATTTTATCTCTCCTGAAAAAAAAACTTATGAACTTATTTCTCCCTAACGGAAATCATGAAACTGTACCTAGAAATTTGATGATTTAAATGACAGACGACAAATTAAATTATGTTACGAGTAAAGTGTTTTTTCTTATAGCTGTATTTATATGACATGATATATATATACACATTTTACTAAACTTTTGTCCTATCAATGAACTTCTACAAAACAGTATTTTATAATAGAAGCCCATTGCTAACTTCATGTTTAGATTTATCCGTTGAGACCGAGCCTAGTGGGTCTCGACAAATGATCAGAAAAAAAAAACCCAACTTCAAATTATCTAATTTGAGCCTTTCAAATTTAATCAGACTAATATGATTAGAGTTGTGAACGAATTGCGTTTTGAATGTTTTATATTTTATTTCGTCATGACGCAACATTAAATGCAAGGAATTTTTTGTTGCGTTTGTTAAAAGCAACGTAAGACGCAAATGATTTTTATTGTGTTTAGTTAAACGCAAATGGTCACTTTCGTTATGTTTATTTCGTCTTACGTTTAGAATTGTACTAGTCAGAAATAATTTGGAGCGCATAGTAGAAATATGAGTATCTTGTAGAGATTGGTTCGTTTGGCAAATCAATGAATAGCACTAGAATAGTGGTAAAAGTAGAATAATGTAATTTTGGAAGAGTGGTAGAAAAGCGATATTCTTGACTATTTTTTACTAGTTAGTGTTGTTTGGCACTTAAATTGTCATTGAAATAGTTGAAGTGTTGATAATTATAATAATAATGATGAAATATTATAATACTATTAAAAAAATAATAAATAATAATAAATAATAATAATAAAATAATAAAAATAATGATGAAATATCATAATATTAATCAATAATAATAATAAATAATAATCATAATAAAATATATAAAAATAATAATAATAATTGTAAATAATAATAAAATAATAATAATAATGAAATATTTTAATCCTAATAAAAATAATAATAAATAACAAATAATGATAAATAATAATAAAATAATAATGATGATGAAATATTAAATACAAATAATAAATAATAAATCATAATAAATAATAAGAATAATAATAATATAATAATTATTATCATAAATAATAATAATGATGAAATATTATAATACTAATCATAAATAATAATAACAATAATAATAATAAATTAAATAATGATAATAATAATAAAGAAATATTATAAATAATAATAACAATAAATAAGAATAATAAAAATATGTATAATGAAAATTATCATAAATAATAATAAAATAATGATGATGAAATATTATAATAATAAAAAATAATAATAATAATAAAAAAAAATAATATTATTAATAATAAGTAATGATGAAATATTACAATCAATAAAAAAATAATAATAAATAATAATAAAAAATAAAAAAAATAATAATGATAACATAATAATAACATAATAATATGTGTTATATTCAGTAATAATAAAATTAAATAATAAATAGGGTGATATATATAATAAAATATTATTAATTACTAAATATAATACAACACAATCAAATACTAATTGATATTCCACAATTGCTAAATCGCTAAACCACCTATTGGTTGGTTTAGTGGAATAGCAAATTGTTGCAATATTTCGAAAATTTAAAGGGTTGTTTGGCACTTATGTGGAATAGAATAGCACTCTATTCCACTAAACTAGTAGTGCCAAACGGACCCTTAATGTTTTTGCAGATGAAGATGACTAAGAATGACTTTTGCATTCACATGCACTTGGGAGAATTTATTTTCTCTCCTTGATTGAATACAATATAAAAGTAATTTTATGATTCAAATTCAATCACAATCATTTGTTCATGCAAAAATAACCCAACATGATGAATTTTCTTAATTTTAGAATATGTAGGATATAAAGTGGGTAGCACGTTAATTTTATGATGATGTTTGTACCGAATCTCATCATATAACAAATTCCTCTTGGTCTATTTTAAGGATGCATGCAAATCTTTCCATAAGTCCGTCTTATTTTTAGAAATTCATAAGTCTCATAGGATGCAAACTTTATCGTTATGTTGTGCACTTGGCAAACGTTCAAAAAAATTAATGTTTCTTAGTTTCACTAAACACAAATGTAAACGCAAGAAAAAATTGTTACACGCAACGTAAGACGCAAGAAAAATTACTTACGTTCGTAAAACACAACGTAAGACGTAAGAGAACATTTGCGTGATTGTTTCGTGTGTTTGACAGCACTAAATATGATGGAATATATCCCATAAAAAATAATACAATCTCATTATTTATATACAAACTAAATAAAATAAAATAAAATGTAGATATAGCTCCTTATCTTTAGTGCTCCTTGATCTAGCATACGTCTTTTTGTCGTAAATGTTACTTCTTCTATGTTAAATTTATGAAAATGAACTTATGACATAAAATGGACTAGCTATGGTCGCTCAATCACCATTCGGCATCATTTCAAGCAAGAAAACCAGAAAACCAACACTAGTTCTCACGGAATCCTGCTTAATCGTAGGGTTGTCTATCAAATTATTTTGATCGTTTATTTAATTCGTATCGTATCGTTAATGTGGATATCGTTAATGCGGGTATGAGTAAGATTTTTTTCATAGATAAGAAAAAAACGTTAACTTATCGGATAAGGATATAGGTAAGAGCTAAATCGTACCCGTCATCCATTGAGTAAATTATATAAATATATATTACAATTTATTTCATACCTTGAAAACAATTAACTAAATTAAAATTAGAAAAATATGCATTTCTAAAAGAAAAAAGAAAAATCTTAAATCATTGAAATATACATGTCTTGTTTTAGTATTAAATAATGCATCATGTATATTGATAAAGAAATTGATTTTCATTCTATTTCTTTGATAAAGTTTCTTTAGTAAGTACTAAGTAGTATATTTATTTAGTGGCAAGTGACATGAGAAGAAATTTTGTGATTTTTGTAATATCTAGAACGTTATTTATTTTTGTATTTCAGTAGTATATAATTATTTGATACTATTAATTTGTCAAAATAATACAATTTTTTTTTAATAAATTTTATTTTTTTTATCCATTATCTATCTTGGACTGTTTCGTTATCCAAAATTTTCAGCTGATGTGAATAAAGTATAAATAAAAAAATTAATGAATATGAATAAAATATGAATAAAAAAGTTTAGTAAATATGAGTATAAAAATGCGTCCACTCGTATTCTATCCTGCCAATTAAAAACCCTACTTAATCGGCGCTAGCCACGCTCCAAGTAGTGTTCTAAATTCGTTTCGTTTCGTAACGTTTCATTCCAAACACGGCTTAGCACGGCATGAAACGGCAAGGCACATTTAGTATTTTATTATATTTACCGTGTCGTTCCGTGTCGTTCCATGTCGTTCGTGTCGTGCCAGAAATTAGAAGGGTTCGGAATGGAACGGTTAAGACACAGCACGTTTAGGCACGTCGTGCCTAAACGTTCCGTGTCTTAATCGTGTCGTAACTAAATGTGTCGTATCTTAACCGTGTCATGCCTAATCGTGACGTATTTGTTTGTGCCGTGTTGCTTCGGCACGATGTATCTTATTTGTGTTAATCGTGCCGAAAATAATAAAAAAATACAATAACATAAAAATCTGAAAAAAAAAATCTTTAAATTTTATAGACAATTTTTTTGGTCCTCCGGTATATTTTTTGTGGACGTGTCTACGTGCCTACCTGTGTCGTTGTGTCGTGCCTAATATGTCGTGTCTAGACATGTTGTCGTGTCGTGTCGTGTCGTGCCGTGTTTTCGTGTCGTGCCGTGTCGTGCCTCTCCTCGTAAACGTTTTGTGCCGTGTCGTTTCCTACAGTAGAAAACTTAAGCACGACACGCTTAAGACACCGGCACGTGAATAGTACAGTCTCGTGTCTCGTGTCGTGTCTTAACCGTGCCGTGTCCTTATCGTGTCGTGTCGTTCCGTGCCGTTTTTAGACACGCAAACACGATTTTGAGAACTCTAGCTCCAAGCAATAAAGATATACTTTATACCTTTCTCCTAATTTAAAAACTTGCATTGTAAGAAATTCTCGGTAACTAATATTGTTAAAATGTACTGGCAAGTTGCTATTTTTTTTTGTTTTTTTTTTGCATGAAGGTTAGAAATGCTCCCAAGAATACATCAATAATTGTTCATTAATTGTTCTACCCAGATAAGCTAAATTGTGAGCAATATTGTTACTATTCCTAGAGATATGAGTACAATTGAAGCCTGGAGAATCTCTAATAGTCTGATAAGCATCCATAACATGACGATAGGCCTGCCAGGTGGTCGAAATTGGAGGGTCCTTCGAATTCATTAGGAAGACCAGTTGCCTGCAATCTGAGACGAACATGCAGTGAGAGATACCCATATGTTTTGCAGTCTTGAGGGCCTCACATAAAGCAACAGCTTCTGCTTGGAAAGCATCAAATTAAAGCATCTGTGGGACCAAATGAGTAGCGTATTAAGGAGCTCCCGGCAGAGAACACATAGCCAAAGCCTCCAATGTCAGGATAGACGTGTGATCCATCGATGAAGCAGGAGGTGTCATTACCTTGATCCCAAGCGTGGGGTGTTGCAGGCCCATTGGTCTCATGCAGGATAGGAGGGGTGAGTCTCAATAGAGTGGCATCATCATGTAACTGAAGAGCATTGCAGAGTACATACTGAGGGGGGTTGGGACCTTGTCATAGACCATTTTGCATCTTGCCTTCCACAGCGACCACAGGATGTTTAGAAAGAGGCAGGCTTGCCTTTCATCGAGTTGAGTAAGCATCAGTGCAAAAATCTGAGAGTGTGTACCTTGCATATCATGTGTTCGGATGGCCAAAGGAGAGATGAACCAGACCTGGCGGGGGAGTATGCATGTGAATAACATGTGCAGGATATCCTCATTGTCATTTCCACGGGTAGGGCATGCAGAGGATGGTGCAATGCCCCTATGCTGTAAGAAGGACATAGTGGGAATAGCAAAGTGAATCAGTTTCCATACGAGTAACTTTATCCGAGGAATGACCCCTGATATGCCCCAAAGGTTATCCCAAAAATATTTATCAAGGTAGGGTGGTAGTGAGAAAAATAGAAACAGTATTTTTCGTGAATCTTTCGTTTTGTTTGAGTTTTCCTCAATTGTATTTCTTCTGTCTTTCATCTCTATTTATACATGAGTTTCAACAGATGTCTTTATTTTCGTTATACAGTGATTTCTACTTTTACTCAGTGTTGTTATACAGTACTCTTTACTTTTCTATTTTCTATTTCCTGCTTTACATTTTGATCCTTCAAGAATTATTATTCTCAACACTCCTCCTCAAGCTAGAATTATAGATATCTAATAATCTAAGCTTGCTAACTATCCTATCGAATGTCTTCGGGATCAATCCTTTTGTGAAGACATCGGACAATTGATCTTCACTTCGTACGTATGGAGTTTCAATCTCTTTTGCTTGCACTTTTTCTCGTACAAAATGGCAGTCAATTTCAATGTGTTTCGTTCTTTCATGAAACACAGCATTTGAGGCGATATGTCGTGCCGCATTATTATCACAGTACATCTTCATTGGATCCTTGACTGGAAAATTTAATTCTCCGAGCAATTGTTTGATCCATGTGAGTTCACTTGCTGTAGAATCCATAGCCCGATATTCAGCTTTCGTGCTTGATCGTGCTACGACATTTTGTTTCTTGCTCTTCCATGTGACTATGTTTCCGCCTACAAACATGCAATAGCCAGACGTTGATTTTCGATCAAAACTCCCGGTCCAGTGTGCATCGGAATAGCCATATACATCATTAGACATTATTTTTCATCCATATACCCTTTCCGGGTGATTTTTTTAGGTACCTTAAAATCCTATCAATAGCATCAAGGTGTGGTTTTCTTGGTGCCTGCATAAATTTACTAACTTGGTGTACCGCAAAGGATATATCTGGTCTTGTTACTGTTAGATAAATTAGTTTACCTACAAGTCTTTGGTATTGAGTAATATTTTCTAAGATTTCACCATCTTCAGTATTTAGTTTACAATTGCTATCAATTGGAGTTGCAGCGGGTTTGGTTCCTAATTTACCTGTTTCTTTTAATAAGTCAAGAGTATATTTTCTTTGTGAAATAAATAAACCTTTAATAGAATGAGCTATTTCTATTCCTAGAAAATACTTTAACCTACCAAGATCTTTTATTTCAAATTGCTCTTTTGGTAACTTTTTTACCTCACTGATTTTATTGCAATTGTTTCCGGTTATAATTATGTCATCAACATATACTAGTACCACGGTAGTATTATTATCCTCATGTTTTGAGAATAGTGAAGTATCAGATTAACTTACTTTGAAACCACAATTTATTAAGAAATGAGAGAGCTTGCCATACCATGTCCTTGGAGATTGCTTTAGTCCATAAATTGATTTTTTCAATCTACAAGTAAGGTTAGCATTGTTTTCCATAATATGACCCGGTGGTAATGTCATATATACCTCTTCCTCAAGTGTTCCTTGGAGGAATGCATTTTTTACGTCCATTTGGTATAGATTCCAACTGTTATTTATGGCTATAGACAATAGAATTCTTATGGTGTTCATTTTTGCTACGGGGGCAAAGGTCTCTTGGTAGTCAATACCATATGTTTGTGTATACCCTTTGGCAACTAATCTTGTTTTGTATCGTTCAATGGTACCATCGCTTTTGTATTTAATTTTGTAAACCCATTTACACCCAACTGGTTTTTTATCTTGAGGTAATTGAACAATTTCCCAAGTGTCATTTTTTTCGAGTGCTTTTATTTCCTCATTCATTGCCTTTTTCCAAACTACATGTTGTTTGGCTTCTTCAAAGGTATTAGGTTCATCTACTTCATCGATGGATTTGAGAAATGCATTATGACATTTTGATACTTTATCATATGAAATAAAATTTTGAATATGATATTGAACCTTATAGGTTACGAAATCTCGTAACCTTGAAGATGGTCGACTTGGTCGAGATGATCTTCTTGGCTCAATTTCTTCTTGCTCGTGTTCTATCTCCCCCTGTATTGGATCATCTCCTGATCTTGTGTCATCATCGGGATTTTCTTCTACTTCTTCATTTCCTAACACAACTTGCTCTTCGAATTGATTAATAGTTGGAGTTTCAAACTCAGTTATAGCTATGGTATCCTCAAGGTTTTCATTATATTTGGAATAAAATGACTCATCTTCAAAAAACGTTACATCCCTAGAAATATATAGTTTTTTGTTTATAGGGTCATAACATTTATATCCTTTCTTCTGTAATGAATATCTCAAAAAAATGGTTTTGATAGAAGTATGATCAAGTTTATCCCTTTTGTTTTGATGTACAAAACATACGCAACCAAATACTCTTAGGTGATTGTTGTTGGGTTTGTTTTTGTAAATGATTTCTATCGGGCTTTTGTTTTCTAAAACAACACTTGGTAATCTATTTATTAAATAGGTTGTCGTTTGAACCGCATTTGACCAAAATTGTTTTGGAACATTGCTTTCGAACATTAGTGCTCTAGTTACCTCAAGAAGATGGCGATTTTTCCTTTCAGAAATCTCATTTTGTTGAGGTGTATAGACACACGTAGTTTGATGCATAATTCCCTTTTGTTTAAGAAAATTTGTCATAGTTTGGTTTAGAAATTTCGTACCATTATCAGATCTAAGAATTTTAATTTTTGCATTATATTGAGTTTCAACTAAATTATAAAATTCTTGAAATAAAGTAGGGACTTCACTTTTATGTTTTAATAAATATAGATGAGTTAGTCGGGAAAAATCATCAATAAATGTAACAAAATATTTAAAACCATTGTAAGCTTCCACGGGGGCAGGTCCCCAAACATCAGAGTGGATAAGTTCAAAATTTTCTTTACTTAGATAATACAAAAGGTAGCCTTGTGTGTTTAGCTAGTTTGCATGTCTCACACTTGCTACAATCAAGAACTGGAAAATCAAATACATATTTTAAAATCCTATCGGAAGGGTGACCTATTCTTTTGTGCCATAAATTCCCAAGTTCTTGATTTTTGGAGTAAAACAGAAACTTGGGTATATTCAAAATATATAACCCGTTTTGAAAACTCCCTTCACCAATCATCTTCTGGGTTTTTAAATCCTGAAAAAACACATTGTTTATTGAAAAAATAGTTTTACACTTTAATTCTTTTGAAAGCTTTCCTATTGAAAGTAAGTTGGACGTACAATTCTCAACATGTAATACCCGTTCAATATTCCTTGAGAAAACCTTGATGGTATCGTAACCATAAATTTTCATTTTTTCACCATTTGCAACATACACATATTCTTGCGTATGATTTTTTTTGGTAGTTATGTAAAAGGGTTTTGTTTCCGGTCATATGGTCAGTTGCCCCGGAATCCAAAATCCATACCAATTTATCATTTTGGTTTTCTAAATTTTCTTTGGACTTTCCTAAAAAGGTATATTTTTCAACTAGGCCCATATTTATTCTTTTTTGGGGAATTTGATACATTTTTTCTGTTGGGCCGAGATTCAGTTCTGTGTTTATACATTCTGAATATTTTTTCTGTTGGGCCGGATTATAACTTTGAAATTTAAATTGACCTGAGATGGGCTCTTGTGTCGCGCACAGGGAATTGAGATGGGTCAGTAGGGCATTTATTTGTGAGTGAAGCGAAGCGTCTCGATTCACAGTCACTGAGGCGTCTCTGTGACCTTCTCGATTCTTCTACCTTTCTCTTTTGACTTCTTTCTTCTCTTTTCATGTCTGTGCACTGAGCCCCTTTCTCTCCCCCTTTGTGATTCTCGCCCGATCTTCGTTCCACCATTCAGGTCTCAGTTCAGGGTGCAGGTGCCAGCACTTGCCCCTTTCATGGCCTTCTTTGTTGCAGTGGTCACACTTTCTGTGTTTTCCCCCTTTCTGTTGTGAGTTGTAGCCGTGGTTTCGGTTTACTGCCATGGCCAGGGTTTCTGACCTTTCTTGCAGAATCGTGGTGCTACCCATAAGTCCCCGTCGTGACTCCTCTCCCTGGAGGCGAGCCATGGCGTCTTCTAGGGTTGGGAGTTCGGCTGAGAAGAGGATTTGGGCCCTCATTTGTTCGTATGACTCATCCATGCCAGATAAGAACTGGTACAGTATTTCGTGCTCTCTTTCTTTGATTATGGCTGGATCTGATGTTGGTGTTCGGTACTGATAGAACTCCTCGGTTTTTCGTTTCAAGTCACCACTGAATCATGGGTCTTTGGTTTTGTTACAGGCCTTGGATCTCTTTTTTTAGTTGGTAAATGTGGGAGAAGTTCTTTTTCTGGCTGAAATGCAGGTTACTTCTTCCCAGAGTTTGTGGGATGAATCGTGCAACATGAAAAGCTGTTTGGTTTTGGGTTCCATGGAATTGAGCATAAGGTTTATTGCTTTGTACTCATTCCTACGCCACTGTTTGAACTCAGTGACTTGCTTGGCATCTGGTTGTGGTTCTTCTCCAGTAATATGTTCGTAGAGCTCCTTCTCGTGAAGAGTAAGGATTATTGCTCTGCTCCAAAGTTGGAAATTATGGTCTCCCAATCTTTCTGAGATCTGGGATGAACCAAGCTCGATGTTGGTTATGGTATTGGTTACATTTTGTGGTATAGGAGTTGATTCTCCTGACATTGTTGTTGTTTTTCTTTTTTCTGGTACTCAGTTCGTTAGGAGCTTTAGGTGGAAAGAAAAGACAATTTAGTGGGATTTTGGTAGATGATGAGCAAGTGTAATTTTTCTAGTAAGGTAAAAGAAACTGGTCTGAACAGATACAGTGATGAGGTACTGCTCTGATACCATGAGAAAAATAGGAACAGTATTTTTCGTGAATCTTTTGTTTTGTTTGAGTTTTCCTCAATTGTATTTCTTCTGTCTTTCATCTCTCTTTATACATGAGTTTCAACGAATGTCTTTATTTCCGTTATACAGTGGTTTCTACTTTTACTCAGTGCTGTTATACAGTACTCTTTACTTTTCTATTTGTATTTCCTGCTTTACATTTTGATCCTTCAAGAATTATTATTCTCAACAGGTAGTTGTACGATTTGTTCAATGTTGGGAGCTAATAGCTGATATGCTTTTTTGAAGCTAAAGATCCCATTTGTTGCATATGTAAACATAAGCTTGTCAGGCACTGCGGATATGGCGGGAGTTATGGTGTGCAATTGTAGAATGGACGAGGTGTGGAAAGGACCGAAAATATCATGTAGCTGCAGTACAATCCACGAGCCCGTCTCAGGCAGTAGCAAGTCTTTGACATGAAGTCGTCTATTTGTAACATTCGCCAGCGGCACAGTAGTCCTCCAGCCCGCCCATTTCTTTTGGCATGGTGATAGCGTCCCACGTAGTGCCTGCCAGATACGGACCTTCAGTTTTGCCCGACCAGAAAAAACGCTTGATTTTACTCTTGATTTTGTCCATGAATGTAACATGTACTGGCCCGGATGCAATAGTGTACACTATCGTAGCCTCTAACACAGTAACACTGATCGAATTAGAATGAGTTTCCCTGCCGTTGATAAGAAACGAGCCTTCCACGAGTTCAGACGACCATCAATCTTATTTAAAAGAGGAGTGAACACGGAGGAGGAGCTGTCACGGATGGGACAACCCAGGTATATTTCATTGGGTGGGCCTTGGCCCAAGTCCACCCGCAACAGATTGAGGACAGTAGATCTGGCTAATTGAGTGGTAGCGTGACAGAAACCTCACGCCGCACCAAATATAGAAAATTGTAGAAACTACGAAACAAAATTTTGTAAAATCCATTCATTGAATATCAACGGAGCGAGGTCTCCCTCTCCTCTCCCCTTCC